>JARHVA010000877.1:2502500-2802500 GCA_037957365.1 Torreya grandis | reverse complement strand
TCAATGGAGTTAGTTTATGGTTTCAAAAATGGAGTTATCTAATTTGGATTAGATTATATGGCTTACCCTTGGAATATTGGAGCAAGGAATGCTTGGCAACATTGGGAAGTTTGGTTTCTCATTTGAGCAAATTATATGAGAAGTTAATAAAATGTGGTTAGGTGTCTTATGCAAGGGTTAGAGTTTCTCTATATATGGATAAATAAATTCCATAAAGTATTGTGATAAAATTAGAAGGTTAGATATGGAAGCAGAGGATAAATGTGGAGAAAATTCCATTTAGATGTTATAAATGTCATCAATTAGGGAATATTTATAAAAAATTAAAGATAGGTATGAGCTCTAATCGAACCAAATTATTGATGATTTAACCTATATGGATACAAAATGTTAATAAAGGGGGTCATGAAAAAGGAATTATGGAAACGGCAAGCTCTAGGGAACCTGTGATCAAAAAAAGGAAGATTTGAAGTCTCAGTTTTTGAAAATTGGAAAAATAGAGGTGCTACTTGATAAACTGGGCTATAAAAAGGTAATCTCTCCTACCATGATGATAAATATTCATGATTTCATTAAATAATAATCTCAATCTATTAGAACTTTGCTTAATAAAAATCACCAAAAATTAGTATATAAATTTCAAAAGGAGCAAGGGGGAGAGGGGTAAGAAGATAAAGTAGTAGGGGAATAAGGTCTTTTAGATTCAAAAGGAGAATAAGATGAGGACTCAAAAGGTGAATTGAATTTAAGAGATGTTCTAACAATTTATCAAGCCCAGTGTTATCTTTCCCAGCTGAATTAGGGACCTAAGAAGAAGAAGGGATGGAAATCTAAAAAAGATAAGGTAGTTGGAGATATTTTAGGAGGTAAACAAGGTACTTTGGAGTCTTTTGTTGATGTTATAAGGTAGGGGTATAATTATAATCTCTATAATTATAAAATTAAACTCTTGGAATGTTAGGGGTTTAAAATCTATTAACAAAAGGTGTTTGGTTAAGTGTCTCCTCTATTTGGAAAAGATGGATGTAATGTTGTTCCAAGAATAAAAATTGAATCTAAAAGAAGCAACAGTTTTGATGAAATCTATTTGGCAATGTTGGAAAAGTTCCTTTGTGAAAGCTATTAAGGATTTATGGGGTCAAGCAATTTTATGGTCTTTGTTCACAAATAGGGTTGAAGTAGTGGAGGCTGGGACCAATTGGCAATTATGTAGAATTTCAAGTTTTAGTTCAATTTTTTTTTTTTTTTTACTATTGAATGTATATGGTTCTCAAGGGATGTATTTAACATATCTATTTTGGACTAGTTTTTCCAATGTCTTGAGCAAGTTTTTTATGTAAAAACTTATTTTGGGGGGTTATTTTAATGTTATGTTGAATGCCAAATAAAAAGGGGGTGGAGCTTAGTTTGGCCAACAAGCAATTTAGGTTTTTGATAGGTTTGTCTACAATAATGACTTAGATGATGTGGAGCCTAAATTAGGATGGTTCACTTAGAATAATAAGAGATTAGGTTCTAATAATATAGTTATACATCTTGATAGATTCTTGGTCTCCTCCAACTAGATATAGAGTAAGTGAAAGGTAGATAGTTGGGTGTTGACCCAATAAAGTTCAGATCATCTACCTATAATTTTGAAAATAGATTTTGATAATCCTCTAGAGAAGTGTCCCTTTAAATTTTAATCAATGTGGTTAAGATATCCTTACCTCTTATCATTAATTCAACATTGGTGGAAAATTTAAACTTTACCCCCAGGTTCCCTAATGTATCAAATGAGTAAGAGGCTCCAATTCATTAAAGGTAGGCTTAAGAAGTGGAATGATGAGCATTTTAAGAACATTTTCTAGGAGAAGTTAAGGGTTGAATTAGAAATACATAATTTTAATGAGTAGGTCTTTCTTATTGATATGGATGCTTAGGAAAAGATGTTGGTGAAGGAATATGAAGAGTTATTTCATTAGGAAGAGGTTTTATGGAAACAAAAATCAAGGGATAATTCGCTAAAAGATGGTGATAAGAATTCAACCTTTTTCATCTCTCAGTTTGAGCAAAAAGATGAGGATAACTTGTATAAGGTCAAGTAAGGGTGATTTACTATAATCCTCGAAGGAGATAAGGGTAGAAGTTGTGTTTTTATTTCAAGAACTGCTAAATGGAGAAGATAGGTCCAATTTGGAGGTGCAAAGATACCTATTGGCTTTAGTTCCCCCTTGATCATAGAAGTAATTAATTATAAAATTTTGGCTCTATTTTCATTAGAATAAATTAGAATGGTAGTGTTTTCAATGGCAAAGGACAAATCACCTGGCTCGAATGGTTTCTTAGTGTCCTTTTAATATTTTTGGGAGGTAGTGGGTGAAGATGTGTGGAAAATGGTGGAAGAGTCCAAGATAAAAAGGAAATTAGCCCCTAATCTAAATGTCATTTTCTTCTCTTTATTTCCTTAAGGAGACTCTCGGGCCTCTTTTAGTGATTATAGACCAGTGTCATTATGTAATATAGTATATAAAATCATTTCCAAAGCAATGATTAGTAGGCTTAAACCTCTACTAGATATTTTTATTTTGAAAGAACAAGTAGGTTTTGTCCCTGGTAGAATTATTCAATAAGGAATCATAGTGGCCTATGATATAATTCATTATCTATCTCATAATTATCAAAAAGGCATGTTGGTCAAGCTATATATAAGTAAATCCTATGATCAGGTGAACTAGCATTTTTTTTCTTAAGATTCTGAGTGAATTTGGTTTCAAGATAGATTGGTGTGATTGGGTGTTTAGTTGTATTACATGACCTAAATTCTCAGTTCTGATCAATGATAGTCTGGCTATTTTTTTTAAAGTTTTGATAGGTGGATCCAATCACCACTTTTATTTTCATTTTGATGGCAGAGGCATTGGGTAGAGATGTTGGTCAGGAAAAATTAAGTGGGAGACTAAAGGGTCTTAAAGTGGTGGATAATTTATAAATTCTCTCCCATCATCAGTTTGCAAATGATACATTCCTCTTTGGTTAGGCATTGGCAGAATAAGTCAAGGAATCAAAATCAATCTTGAAGAACTATGAAGAGGCATTTGGTCAGTGGGTCAATGAAGGTAAATTAAAAATTTATTTTGTAAATTGTGATCAATTGGTTCAAAAAAATATTTCTTGGATTCTAGGTTTTAAAATTGGTAAGCTACCTAGTAAATATTTGGGGGTTTCTTTATTTGTAGGTATAGGAAAAGTCAGCTTGTGGAAAGATTTTATGAATAATTTTAAAGTTTGATTATCTTATTGGAAAGAAAAATGAATTTCTTTAGAAATAAGATTCACTTTAATCAATTTAGTTTTGAGTGCTCTTCCAACTTATTATTTCTCTATCTTGTGCCCTCTTGAATAAGTTAACAAGTTTCTAAATAAGATAATGAAGGATTTTTTGTGAAAAGGGACTAGATAAGTTTAGAAAATCCTTTGATGAAATGGGAATTTTCTTTTAAAAGGAAACAAAGGGGTGGAGAAAGAATAAAATAAATTCAGCTCCATAACTTAGCTCTTAGGGCTAAACTAGTTTGGCTTATGGTTTTCAAATCTGAAAGTCTTTGGTGTAAGCTACTTCGAGCTAAATTTATAGGTTTAGAGGTACCAAAGAGTATAGTCTCTATGGAAAATACACCTATAGTTTCTCATGTACAGAATTTTATTCTCAAATGTAGGCCAATTATTTCCCAACATGTCTTTTGGATGATTAATGATGGGAGGAAAGCGTATTTTTGGCATGATTCCTAGAATGGGCATAGACCCTTAGCAAAAAAATTTGAAGGTGAAAAGATGATAGAGGTTTTGAAAGGTATTTGGGGTTCTAAAATGGTAGATTATTTTGATCATCAATTAGTTTTGGTTAGGCCAGGTAGTATCTATAAAAACTTGAATATTCTTCTAATTCTAAAATTTAGAGGAAGGGCCTTGGTGCAAACACCTAAATCTGAGCATCGATGACCTTCAATTAGGATTTTGACCAATTTCCACCAAAATGCATAATTTGGCCTATAAACACTAAAGGACATTAAATGAGTTAAAATTTACATATTCAAGTGCTAATTTTGGCTAGGGTATCATTAAATGGGGTAATGCAATTTATAGGCTAGCTAACTTTGATTAGATCATTTCGAGTCAAAATGCCAATTTTGCACTTGGGTGCCCTAGATTGCTCTTTTATATCAAATATCTTACACAAGACATGTGCCTTTGTTATTTGGTGTTGGTAACATCCTAAATGGGATAACGGATCCAACACATCTAATATTAACTTCCATTTCCAATCTAGTCAAATTTTGGACCAATAACAAGGCATTCTAATCAATTTGAGTAATTTGTGCATAAAGTGCTTAATCATGCTTAAGAAATAATAGAACCAAATTAGAGCCTAATTAAAAATTCCATTTAAACTTGTTGAATACTTATTTTTAAAAATGAATATTGAATAATTGCATCATTAGGTGACCTCATTTCTTGGGAAGACATCCCTAAGCCATAAATGCTACAAATATCAGGGTTATGGGTCTCCCATGCTTCATAATGACCCTCCATGTCTCTTCAATACCCATTTATACAATGTCATGATGAGTATAATTATAGATTTAATTCTTTCAAAAAAAATGAATCCTCAACCACACATCTTCATCTCAAGATGGATGTTTTAGGTTGATTCTGAGCAATCTCAAAAATCTATAAATAGGAGGCCTTGCCTATTGAATTTTAAGCTTAATTTTTATAAATTTAACATGTCAAATTAATTATAATATCACTCACATTCCAAAGTTATGATGCCAAAAATATTGAGCCAAGCCAAGCCAAAGCCACAAGGTGCAAAGGAAAAGAGGAGATAGACAAGCCTCCTTTGATGAAGACTTCATGAGCACAAGTCAAGCAAGCCACTATAACAAGAATTTGGAGCATCCAAGGAAGGTGAAGGATTCTTGTTTTTATTTACTTTTATTTGTGCTTTTCATTTATTTTTTTTAGTAAGCTCACCCTAGTAACTAGGCTTAGAGATGTATACTAATTAGTGTGTTTTTATCAATTTGTTTGCATTTTTGGACTAACATAATACTAATCACCTCTCTTGAGTCAAATTCCTAGTTCACATAATGGAATTAATGATGGGATAACACCCCAAAAATTTGATCAAATAACACCTAAAAACAACATAATAACCATTGTCATGCAGGGTCTAAGAGTGTGGAAGCAAAAAAGATGAAGATTTGAGCAAAAAGCTTATTTTTTAGAGCTCAATTTTATTCTCGAGATTGTGTAATTCAGATCCTAACTTGGCTTAACTTGACCCAAATCACCCTAACTTAGATCCCAACTCAGCCCAACATGACCCAACTCACCCTGACTTAGATCCAAACTCAGCCTAACTTGACCTAACTCACTTTGACTCAAATCCTAACTCAGCTTGACTTGACCCAACTCACCTTGATTCAGATCCCAACTCACCCTAACTTGATAAAAATTACCTTGACTCAGATCCCAACTCACCCTAACTCAAATCCCAATTTGGCTCGACTTGACCCAACTCACCATAACTCAGATCCTAACTCAACCTGACTTGACCCAACTCACCCCGATAAGATCCCAACTTAGCCTGACTTGACCCAACTCACCCCAATTTAGATCCCAACTCAGCCTAACTCACCCTAAATTAAATCCCAACTTATCCTGACTCAAAACTCACCCTGAATCAGATCCCAACTCACTCCAACTTGACCTAACTCAGCCTGACTTAGATCCCAACCTAGCCTGACTTGACCCAAATTTCCTCGACTCAGATCCCAACTCAACTCGACTTGACCCAACTCACCTTGACTTAGATCCCAACTCATCCCAACTTAACCTAGCTCACCTTGACTTAGATCCTAACTCACCCTAATGCAGATCCCAACTTGACTATGTCAACCTAAGAGTTCATTTTCTTAAGTTAATTATTTTATCTTTAAAAATGCTTCAAAGCTAAACCACTTGCTAACATTTTTCTTACAAGACCAACTTGGAAAATTGCTAAAATATGTTAAAATCATCTTTTATATGATTTAAAATGAACTAGGAACATTATTTTGGTGCTTAATATAACATTTAGGTGCTTAAGTAAGTTTTTAGCATTAGTTTTCAAAGTTTACAATTTTAAGACCAAGGGATCAAATGAACACCACCACATCTTTCACTTGGGCTTAAAATTGAACACACTTGTCAATTTTGTTTTCATTGTTTTAATTAGCACTTTATTTTTGCAAAATACAAAGATGTTGCATATATGCTCTTCCATTTGTCCCCTTTAGGGAACCCTTGGAATCAAAAGCACTTTCCTTATTTGCAAATTACCTAGTCTAAGGCATAGAAAGAATGCCATCTAAAGCACTCCCCAAAAACTCGTAAAAGTATTGGGTGACCTTGATAATGACCCTAAAGTCTTTCTATTTTATTCTTTCTTTATTTCATGTAAACTTGGCTTGCGAGGGGGATGATATTACCTCTCATGAGTTCTTTAGAGAAGCTTTGACCCAGGGTTTCACCTCCTGGCATTGACTTCATTTGGATCCATATTAGATTTGCACATGGGTCATAGTGTCACTTTAGACATCGCACTACACTGAACAAATAGTAGGATGTAGTGGTTGCAAAAAATAATAGACCTATTTGCAAAAAGCCAAGTGATACAGACTCAAAATCCATGCTTTTCCTCTGCATTATTTGACATGAAAGTCATTGTGCAATTGATTCCCCTAGAACATTCAAAAACTTATAGATCTTAGACAAATACCCACTTGTCGTGAAAGTATTGTTGGTGCAAGGTGTGCCTCAAGGTCCATTTCATAGTAATATCATTTTAGAGAAGTGGGGTGTAAAAACCCTACTATATAATGCACATTTACTTTTTGATGAACACTTAAAATCCTCTCAAATGATGTATATTAATGGATTCTAACAATATCAAGCAACCTTGTCAGTTTAGGATCTAAGAGTGATTAATTAGTTCGTTTTATCCTAGATTAAAGTCTTGTTTAGAGTCAAAATTTGGTGTAAACAAATGATGCAAACCAAACACATGGTCCTCATTTTCCTTTGAACAAAGAGGAATTATGTTGCCCACGTGAAATATTCAATTTTCCTTGTTCAAAGTTCATCAAAACTTGGAGTCATATCATCCACTTTGGTGTAGTTATGCTACCTAATTGAGTCTATACCTTTAGAAAAATTGTTTAAGTCCTTCATTTATAATCTAAATTCAAAATTACACCTTTACAAGTTCATAGGGTTGATGTGTTAAGTGGGTTCGCCATTCACACTAAACTTGAGGGAACTTAGGTTCAATTTGCAATTTAAGTTGAAGGTCATTTAAGACTCATGATCATTATCACCACTTGATAGACTTAAGTAATTTCATGCTAAACACTTGCACTTTGATTCTATGCACCACAACATTTTGATTCAAGAAAGGTAGTGTTATGTTGTTAAATTTTTGAGAAATTATCTTTTCCTTAGAGAGTTTTTGAAACAAGCATTTTGTCACATTTTTTGGGTAGTCTAGCACTGTTACACTACCCAAAACATTTTAGATATTGTTTCATAGGCCATCTTACATAGATTTCCAATTTGTCCCTACATTTCTCAAAATAATTAAAGTATACTTTTGTGAACCTTTGTCTAGCACAGTTACGTCATTCACTTTTGTCTAGCTTATTTGTCAAAAGAACCAAGTTTTATACCATTATTTGTGAGAAAATAAACTATCTCTAAAGTGACTTTTGTTTCATATCTTATACCTATTTGATTGAGTCCATGTCCAAGAATCAGATGCCTAATGTTTGTTAGAAGTGTTTCAAATCTGTTAGATTAAAAATTTCATCTATTTTCAAAGTCTAACTTTTGACGTCGTTGGCCAAGAGTCCTAGTGCATGCCTTGTTTGAGCCTAGCTTTCGACATCGTGTTTGGCCAAAAGACCTAACAACTTTTAATTTATTAGATTAGACTATTTTGAAACACTTTGACCTTAGCATTTGGCATTTTGATTTTTGATTCATTTACTTAATCTTTTTGTGTAAGACGTGTAATGTTAGACACTTAATGTTGGCTTGTGTTATCACAAATATTTGCATAAACCTTTTAATACTTTTGATGAATCTAGAACAAGTTTGAACATCATCTTTTTAGACATTTTCCTTTTAGATTTTATATAACTTTCTTCCCTTTCTATCATAAATCATTGACTATGGATCCCAACATGTATTCCTACACTCGTAGGGGACTCATGTACAATCTAGGGATTAATAATGTAGTTGCATAGGAATAAATAGTGCAAGACCCCTACGTGGATAATATTGATTATGAGATGGATATTTATCCCTCTTATAATACTCAATTAGGGGTAAAAATCCAAGATTCATTGGCTAATTATTTGGTTAATACACCACCTTATTTAGAACAAGACCAAAAACAAATCGCACAATACCAAGCTACAATACTCACAACTGATGAAATAGTTCCTCAATAGTCATGCTTTACTAATATGCCTTCCATGTATGATTCATTTTTTTTTATCATTATTTTTTGGAGAATAAATATGATATTTTGGTTTGAGCCATAGAGGTAGGGGCCAAGTTTCCAGCATACTTCCCTCATGAGAATTTACCAAGCGTAGTAAGAATGCCCCACAACATAATTTATGATCAACAAGCTTCTTCTATCAATCCTTTGGCTCTAGTCTAAAAAACGTATTAGGACCCTAATATGCCTAATAAAGGAAAAAACCTCATGGAAGACCACTTTAACCAAATGCAAATAACATATCAAACCTACCTAAATCTAGCACATAATTTCAATCAGATGACCATGGTGAGCAAACCTCTTATTAACTTAGTTCCTTCAACAAGAGTTTTGATAGAGTTAACTAGTCAAGACAATTAGAGTTCAGACCCATTCATGAGAAACACTTTGGTAGACAACTTTCTACATATGCCCATTATTGAATAAGTGTCTTCTACTTCTACATAGAATAATGAGCAAAATATAGTGGACAATGTGCAAGCAACATCCAATCTAAATCAAAGTGGTCCTAACGCATAAACAACTAGTCAACAACATGTACCTATAGTTAATACCATGAGTGGACCATCATACCAAGGAGTAGGATTTTATGCATCCCAACCTCAACCAGCTACTTTATCAAGTATGCAACCAACAAGATTAGGTAGTCAACCAACAACCAATATCACACCTCAATAGCCAAATGTGATGAATCCTAATCCTCCTCAACAAGTGATGAGTAGTATTCCAAAATAGTAGGCATAATATAGTGTACCAAAAAAATAGAGGCCAAATATATTTCCACCTCAATAAGGGGCAACTAATGTTCCACCTCGTCAGGTATTGTCAAATATACCTCATCAATCACAAACCAGTGTACCAATCCAAAACCAAATGTTGACTAGCCAACAAAGTGTAAATATTGGTCAATGATAGATGTCAAATATTCAACATGATTTTACTTCCCAACAAGGATTCGTGCAACAAGGAGGCTCCCATGTTTCTCAAGTACCTACTAGACAACAATTGGTTCAAAATGTGCCATAACTTTAGAGACAAGGTTTTGGTCCACAAGATCCCACTCAACAACAAGATTTGATTAGTCAGTAACATGTCCCTTTTCAACCATAGTGGGCATAGTATAGTTATATCCCTCTATCCCAACCATAAAATCCTCCAAGTCAAACCTTCATGGCTAACCCAAATCAGAATATCACACAACCAAATGTGCAATTTCAAGTACATCCTAATCCATGTATGTATATTCATGGTCCATTTCCCAACCAAACTAATATACCCTAATAGATATCTCCATCATACCCTGGTCAAAGTTTCCCACTTTTGACCTCCCAAATATCTACCTAAACCAATATTCTCCCTCAAACCAATGTTTCTTCTAGTTTCCTATCTCAAGAATTGCAATAGATGAAGGATGTAATTATTGCCATTCAGGCTAGGAAACAGAATAAAAATTTTAAGCTGGATAATGTGTGTTCTTATCCATTCAACATGGAGTAATTATAGATACCATTTCCTCTAGGATACAAACCACTAATATTTGACAAATACCAAGGGAAAGGTGACCCTAAGGCCCATTTAACTGAGTTCTTTGTTGCATGTCAACTAGTAGCATATAGTGATATATACCTTTTGTTTTTCTTTCCAAGGAGCTTGGTTGGACAAGCCTTGGAGTGAATTTTAAAATTTCCCAAGAATTTAGTAATAGATTTTGATGATCTTTCTGATAATTTTTCTGTAAAACTTTTCTTATAATCTTGAACATGAGATTTTATTGATTGATTTAATACAAACAAAATAGAAGGTTGGTGAGAATTTTTCAAGTTATTTACAGTGATGGAGAGCCCTTACAAGTTGATTCACCCATAGTTTACCAAATAAAAAATTATCTGTTATGTTTACTAACAATTTTCATAGTGAGATAGCTTATCATCTAGAACTATAATGTGTACATACTTTCAAGGAGATCATTGACAAAGGCTCATTGATTGAGTGAGCCCTTATTAATAAAGGGATCATCAAGCTTACATCAACTAATCAAAATCAAGGTACCAATCATGGAAGTGGCCAAAAATAACATCTAATCCAAGTGCAAGCATTACAACTAGCACAGACCAATAACCAAGATAGACCAAAGCAATTCAGCCATAATAGGAATGTTGTGGGTAATGGAGTAACTGAGTCACGTCATGTCCAAATAGTGAAAACATCATCTACACCACCTTTTCAATTTACTTCTACCCAATAACCTCTCTAACCAATACCATAAGCACAACAACCAAGACCCATACAATAAATGCAGTAACCTTTACCATTACAAACCCCTCCTCCAAGGAGAACTATGCCTACCCATTGTGTCTTTAGTGACCTAGAAAAGCCTATTGAGTTTGTATTTCACAAACTTTCCATTGCTAATCTAATTAGTTGGCCTATACAAAAGCATTATCCACAAGGCATTCCTTATCATGATTGGTACCATGAAAATGAATTATGTGAATATCATCAGGTCAATGGGCATAATCTATGAAGATGTTTGTAAATCAAGCATTTGACTGAGAATATGTTGGAGAATGGGTAGATAACATTATATAATGGTTCTTCCACCTCCAATCAAACTCTTGGGATTTATCAAAACCCCTTTCCCCAATATAACACATAACAATAACATAAAAATGAGTAAAAATAACAACAACACTAACCAGTGCAATAATAAAATTAATAGTATCAAAATCAAAGGTTGAACCAACAGAATCAATAGAATCAACAACAAAACTCACAACATCAGAATAATGGACAAAACTAAGGTCATATTGGTAATAACCAACAAACTTACCATGTAGTTACACATGACTACAATAGGATTGTAGGTCATATTTCAAGGGGTAGTATTAATACCATCTCCATTAATCCTAGACCGAGCACTAATCAATCTAGACTATTTCTAAATAATACCACTCAACCAAATTACATGGATAATCCTTCTTTGACCTGGAACTACATATAGGCAAACCAACAATTAAGACTCCCACTTTTGGACCATATATCAATAACTCACCCTTGCCATGTGACCACATACAAGTGCACTAGCAACCGAGACTTGTCATATCTAGTCCCAAACCATTCCCGACATTTGTTAACATTTATGATCCAACATCTAAACCCAATTATGAAATTTCAACTTAGAGGTCAAATATTACTATCCCAAGTCCATAACCATCTACCATTTGCCTATTATCCAACCAACCATTCAACCTTAGAATAAACTATTCACCATTGACCAAAACAAGAAGTTTGATATTATGGAACAATTGTAGAAGACACTAGTGCAAATTTCTATTTTAGATTTGTTGTGAAAGTCAACAATATACAAGAACATTTTAAATGAGTTTTTAACCTAATCCACTATTGTTAGTGACATATCCCCTGATAAATTTCAAGCTTTAGTTGGACACCTAGCTCTAGCCCATCAAGTCACATTCAACCAAAGTGATATATCTTCCATTGGCCTGCTCCATAATAATCCATTATACATAAAAATTTATATAAAGCAACATAAAGTGAAGCATGTCCTTATAGACAATGGATCAGGCCTCAACATAGTGTCTCTAAATCTCATCAAGCTTATTGGGTACACAATGGTAGATCTTCAGCCAAAAATGATAACTATCAAAACATATGATAATCAAGAAAGAGAATCATTAAGTACCATTAGCTTACTAGTTATAATTAGGCCTTTGACCCATGATAAATTTTGCCATGTGTTTGATCTTGAGTTGTCATATAATATGCTTATAGGTAGGCCTTGGTTACATGAGATTTGTGCAGTCCCATCAACGCTGCACCAATGTATCAAGTTCTCCCACTTAGGGATGGCAGTGAATATTCTAAGAGATTTACACCCATATGAATACTGCAAACATCTTGAAGCTGAGTTTGAAAGCTACAATTACCAATACAACATGAATCCAAGTTCCAAGAAGGATAAAGGAAAGGCCATACTAATTGATCCTCCAAAAGATAATTGCATAGATCCTAATACCCTGGAATCCCTTTCCCACATGCCACCTCTTAAAGTTTCCAATCATTTCACCATTTCAGATAATGGCCCAGGGGAGTATGTGACCCATGATACCTTCCATATTACCAATCTTCCTCAGAATAAAGATACCCCACACATGCATTGGCAATAAAAGATCAAAGATAAGGGACATGTCATGTTTGTACCAACATCTGGCCTAGAACCAGACCCTCTTAAAGGGGATGAATCATGGTTGTATAATGACAACCAAGATAATTATTATAAAAGTAAAAAGTATCTTATTCCCAATAGGATCATGGAGCATCAATATTATGAAGGAAGAGGCCTCAGACTGAATCAACAAGGAACCATTGAACTAATTTCTATGACTAAGTACAAAAGATCCTATGGATTAGGATTTAAACTACCTAAGGGTGACCCCACATATCTTATTTGAGTTCCATCACTGGTGGCTAGTGATGATGATGTTAACAGTGAAACAAAGTCTGATCATAGCCTCACCTTTGATGACCTAGCTGAGACTAACCTGTTTGATAATAATTTCATATGTACTCTTACCCCAATCATTTTTCATAACCTATTACCATTATACTATCCCCCACTGATAGATTGGGACCAACAAGAATCTAATTTTTTGATTGATAAGTTTTAGATTGATGAGGCATTCTATGAATTTTTAGGCCTTAGAGACAATGTTTCGTTGGGAGATCATAAATCAAGATTCTCAATTACATTAGATCTTGAAGCCTATTTTGGAGATTGGGTGAAGACCCTTAGCCAAAAATAAATAAATAAAACATTGAGGTACCCAAGTGAAAACCTCTTTGAGGCACTTTCTAACTAGGGAAAAAGTAAAGATAAAGGCTAGTCTAGTGGTGAAAACCTATTTCAAGTGTCGTTAGATGGGGGTGTTCATTCTTATTCGAATTTAAACTAGGAGACCACCAATAATGAACTTGCCTATGGATCTAAGCCTTGTTTTGCACAACAATAAGTATTTGATCAAATTATTCAAGATTTTTTGACCAGTTTTATCACATGGCCAAATCTCCCATTAGGGGACTCTGATTCATCATGCTTAGGAGATGTTAAAGAACAAGTCCTAATAGAGGACCCTAATATAGTCCATTAGTTCAAGTCTTTGCCTACTATCCTAGAAGATGGTTCAACCCTTGTATTCAAAGATACAATAAAGGTAAACATCAGGACTCCATCAGATCTGAAATGGATAAAATTAGGTACACCCCTCACTGAGGAGGAATGTGAAGTCTTTATAGCTCTGTTGAGAGAATTTGTAGATATCTTTGCATGGGCTTATTATAACATGCCAAGTTTAGACCCTACCTTGGTTCTGCACCACCTTGTAGTCAATCCTGATGCCAAACTAGTGAAACAAAAGCTATGCAAGATGCATCCTTACATTATTGTCTTTGTAAAGAAAGAGTTATAAAAACTCTTAGAAGTAGGATGTATCCGATCCATTGACTACTTAAAATGGATATCTAATGTTGTACCTGTCATCAAAAATCCTAAAGGAATTAGAATCTATATTGATTTTTGAGACATAAACAAAGCTTGTCCTAAAGATGACTTTCCATTTCTTGATATTGATATGATCTTCAACTCCACGGTAGGTTATGACATGTTTTCACTCATGGATGGCTTTTCAAGATACAATCAAATCATAATAGCAGCAAAATACCAACATAAAATAGCATTCACAACTCCATGTGGAACATTTTGTTATCAAGTAATGTTATTTGGTCTTAAGAATTTTGGATCTATATATCAAAGGGCCATGACTATCATATTCCATGATATGATCTGTGATATTATTGAAGACTATGTTGATGACATATTAGGAAAATCCAAAACTAGGGTCAACCATCCAGCACTGCTACATAGGATATTTAAAAGATTATAAGAGTATAAAGTCAGACTCAATCCAAAGAAATATGTGTTTAGAGTAACCTTAGGAAAGTTACTTGGATTCATTATGTCTCATAGGGGCATTAAAGCTGATCTGGCCAATGTCTATGCTATAATTGAGATGTCACTCTATAGTTTGTAGGGTAAGATCTAGTTAATATGATGCTTCATCTCTTAATTAGTAGACAAGTGTTAGCCATTTACACATATTTTAAATAAGGGAGTTGCATTTCACTAGGATGACTACTGCCAAACAACTTTTTAATAACTCAAGGACTATCTAGTTAATCCATCTAATTTATTACCTCATATGCTAGGAAGGTCATTCTTGTTATATCTATCAGATACCGATAATGCCTTGGGGGCATTTTTAGCTCAACATGATAACAATGGAAAAGAGCATGTAGAATACTACTTAAGCTATACCTTGGTCACATATGAACACTACTATGCACCTATTGAAAAATCTTATCTAGCCATGGTCTTCATAGCTCAAAATTTGCACCATTACATGTTGAACACTAAGACCATGGTCATTTCAAAAGTAGATCCACTCAAATATTTACTATCTAAAACAACTTTACAAGGTAGAATATCCAAATAGAACATGCTTCTTAGTGATTTTGACATAGAGTATGTCAATTAGAAGGCAATCAAAGGATAGGTCCTTATAGATCAACTTGTTGAAGCACCTCTTGTAGACACAAAACCACTCACATTTTATTTTCCTAATGAATCCATAATTACCATCATTGACACACCTCTTGGGGAGTAACAATAGAATTTATATTTTGATGGTTCATTTATTGCATATATATCAGGGGCAAGTCTCTTATTTATTACACCATAGGGGGATCTGATCCCTAAATCATTCATAATTAGTTTTCCTTGTACAAACAACATGGCTGAGTATGAAGCACTTATCATAGGACTTTGACAAGAAATAAAATGGAATATATCTCATCTAAAGATTCATGGTGATTCTAAATTAATCAACAATCAGGTCACAGACCATTTTTAGACCAAAGATGACAAGTTGGTTCCATATAAGGCTATGGGTGATACCCTAAAGTAGCAAATTGCAAATATCCAATTTGAGCATATACCAAGGGTTAGTAATAGAACTATAGATGCCATGGATATTATCAGCTCTCTGATTCACCAAATAGATAAAGATAGAGAATATCAATTCCTTGTTGAGAATTTGTTCGAGAACCTTCAACCATTACAATGATTTATGATATTATTGGTCCTAAATATATCTATTACTCAGACCTTTACAACTACCTTCATGACCAAGTTCTACCACCTAACCTGTCTCAAAAACAAACCAAATCCTTTATTTGTCATTCCACTTGTTATACTCTACTTGGATCCACCCTTTACCACCATAGTTTTGATGGAACTCTGCTTCATTATTTAACTTCAGTAGAGTCTACACTAGTGTTAAGAGAAGTTCATGAAAGAGTATGTGGAGTTCATTCTAATCAGGCAATCCTATCCAAAAATCTCTTGTATACTAGTTATTATTGGCCCATGATGGATGTAGATGTAGCTATATATGTAAAGAAGTGTGACAAATGTCAATGGCATGCTAATCTAACTCATGCCCCAGCACAAACTCTAAAACTGATGTTGACACCATGGCTATTTGTTGCATGGGGACTTAAACTCATTGGGAAGATCAACCCCACTTCATCTAATGGCCATAAACATATCCTTACCGCCACTGAGTATTTCACTAAGTGGGTTGAAGTTATACCCCTCATTTATGTGATTGGAAAGCAAATTTTTAAATTTATCTTCAACCATCTCATTTGCTGCTATGGTATCCCCTCCAACATTATATCCGATAATGGAGGATCATTCAAGAACAAGGATGTAGACCATTTATGTACCGAATATAACATCACATAACATTTTTCTATAGCATATTACCCTCAAGATAATGGCTAGGCTAAAGCATCGAACAAAACTATTGTCAATATTCTCAAAAATATTAGTAATGATGCCAGTAAGATTAGCACCTATAGATATTCCCTACCCTTTGGACATACCATACCAATCATCATACTCCTATAGGAGCCACTCCATACTCACTTGTTTATGGTACTAAAGCTATCCTTCCCATTGAGGTCAAATTTCCTTCACTATGCATATCTTTCAAATATGTCTTAGATGATCATTACTATTAAGTAGCTCACCTACAAGAGATAGCCTACTTAATGAAAAATACACATCTACACTCAAAAATATTTAGGCATATCAGAATTGACTCAAAGGCCACTATAATTGATGTGTCAAATATAAAAAATTTGAACTTGGTTATCTTGTTCTTAAAGAATACCATGGCTGAGAAGAAGCATAAAGGTAAATTCAAACCAAACTAGATATGACCTTTCATCATTACTATAGATTATGGATCAAGGGCATACATGCTTACCACACTAGATGGAGATGAACTTCTTGAGCCAATGAATATTATTCACCTCAAGTGTTACTATGCTTGAGCGTTAAGGTGTAGTATTTGTAAAGACCATTTTAGTGGTGCCATTTTATCACTATTATTCTTTGTACAAATATCATTCTTATCCATCCTCTTAGTCTTATCTATTTTACCATTTTATTCTATCAACCAGACGTGTTCTAAAGCCTAACCTGTTTGACCTTGGTTTTTGCCATTCATTATGCATTTTCAACATTGAGGAATCTAATTAATTTCATCAATTATTTCAAGTACTTCAGATAGAGATCATATTTTGGAGCAGTATGACAAAAATTTTGGTAGTTACATCCTTCATTTGTTTTTCCTTTATTATCACTAGTCTTGCTACTAATTATAATCACCTTTCAACAAATTAGTACCATTCATCTATGATGTTATGTCCTAGTTATAACCACCTATGGGCAAACTAGGAGCAACATTTATTTATTAAGTCTTGTTGTATAACTTACCACTTCCTATGCCATATTATGCCCTTTTACCACCTGTGCCTATTTTGTTTGAATTGACTGCTACACTAGTCAAATTCCTCCATTATAGGGTGTAACTACAGTGACTTGAGGACCTACACTGGGACTATGTAGGTAGTGCCTGATACTTATTGAGGTTAGCTCAGTCTCCCTTTCTACCATGCTCTTACCATTTTGTGAGCAACCTGAGTTTGAACGCTCTCACTATTTTTTGAGCTTGAACTTTTAGTGTCTCATCATTCTTGATCAAGTTGAGATACTTCTAAAATTCCAAAAACATTTGTAAAATTGTTAGAAAAAACCAAAAACATTTGACCACTTATTTTCTTTAAGGATTTTGGGAACCCTTGCTAATTTACAAGCAAACCACTTGTCACTCAGTTTCCCCAATTTTTTGGCCTTTTCTCTCACTCACTTGCCATTTTTTAAGACCATTCCTCTTCTTCTATCATATCCATTCTATTTTTTTCATCAGTTATCACATTCTTTCCATTCTCTATGAGAACTACATTTGGCTTGAAGTTTTTTATTGGATATTACATCCATAGAACTATGTAGGCAGCGTCCACTTACCTAGTGTATATAGAGATAGCTCAGCCACCCCCTTCCTTTTCTTCTATTCCCTTATTTTTTCATTTGTTAAGTTGTCACCTATTTTTTAGGGGCAATGTTCATATGGTTTTTATTGCATTATTTTTTTTGTTTATCTCTGCTTATTTTATTTCTTTGTCTGCCTATATGTTTGCTTTCAGCACTATTGCCTTGATTCATTTTATGTATGTTCATTGGGTGATTCCTTACCCACACTTATACTCAAATCCATCCATATTCATATGTTTACATTATCAGCATGGTTTCTATCATTGGTGCATTGTTTTCTATTGAGTATTATATTATGGGAGTCAATCCTCATGCATATTTTAGCCAAGTCCTCATGATGTTATACCATGATGCCTACTGACACATGTTATAACAAACTTCAGCTTTAAAAATCCTATTCAGCAATGGCAGCATCAACACCTCTTCAGCACCTACATCCTAATCATATCCCAAATAGATTAATCAACCATGAAAAAATTTCAACCTTTATTAGTTTGAACAAGCATCTCCCTACTAGTAGGTTATTTTAATTCATCATTTTCACTTTGTGTTAAGTTACCCTCATCATTATCTAATCAATCATGTTTTCCATAATCGAGGTCCAATGATTATAACCACCTATGATAAAATTATTGCACACCATCCCACCTGCATTTCTTAATGATTATAACCACCTTTGGATAAATCATTGTGTTGTCACCACTTTACATTTTTCACCCATATAGGGGCATGTTATTATCTTGTTTATCTATCCTAACTTTGGTAACTCCATCTTCTCAATGATTATAACTGCCTTTGGGTAAATCATTGGTTTATCATACCATATTTCCACTATCAGGGTACAATGCTTATAACCATCTTTGGGCAAACCATTGTACACCATCCCACTTGCATTCTTAGTGATTTTGACTACTTTATCAATATCATTATGTTTTCACCCCATCATCTTTCATTTCTTTGGTCCCCTCATTTCAATTATTTCTTTTTAAGGGACCATTTATTGACCTACTTGTGCCAACCATTCCTTCGAGGGGGCATCATATAGTTAGTTTATCATCATTACAGTTGTAGGCATATAAGGCCTTTTCATTATTTGAGAAGACGTTACTATGCTTATAGATTTCAAAGCCTTCCCAAATAGGGGCAAATTATAGACACCTAAATCTGGTCACCGATGACCTCCAATCAAGGTTTTGACCAATTTCCACCAAAATTTACAATTTGGCCTAAAAACACTAAATCACATTAAATGACTTGAAATTAATATATTCAAGTGCCAATTTTGGCCAGGGTATCATTAAATGGGGCAATATAATTTATGGGCTAGCTAACTTTGATCAGATAATTTTGAGTCAAAATGCTAATTTTGCACTTGGGTGCCCTGGATTGCTCTTTTCTATCAAATCTCTTACATGAGACACGTGCCTTTCTTATTTGGTGTTGGTAACATCCTAAATGGGATAATGGATATAATGCATCTAAAATTGACTTCCAATTCTAATCTAGTTAAATTTTGGACCAATAATAAGGTATTCTAATCAATTTGAGTAATTTGTGCACAAAGTGCTTAATCATGCTTAAGATATAATAAAACCAAATTAGATCCTAATTAAGAATTCCATGGAAACTTGTTGAATAATTAGTTTTAAAAATGAGTATTGAATAACTGCATCATTGGGTGACCTCATTTCTTGGGAAGACATCCCTAGACCATAAATGCCACAAATATCAGGATTATGGGTCTCCCATGCCTCATAATGACCCTCCATGCCTTTTCAATGCCCCTTTTTCCAATGTCATGATGATGATAATTATAGATTTAATTCCAAAAAATTTAATTAATCCTTAACCACACATCTTCATCTCAAGATGGATGGTTCAAGTTGATTCTGATCAATCTCAAAAATCTATAAATAAGAGACCTTGCCTATTAAATTTTAAGCTTAATTTGTGCAAAGTTACCATGTTAAATTGATTCTAAGAGCTCTCACATGCCAAAATATTGAGCTGAGCCAAGCCAAATCCATAAGGTGCCAAGGAGAAGAGGAGATAGCCAAGCCTCCTTTGATGAAGACTTCATGAGCACAAGCCGAGCAAGCCACTATAACAAGCATTTGGAGCATCTAATGAAGGTGAAGGATTCTTATTTTTCTTTAATTTTTAGTTGTGCTTTTCATTTTTTTTTTGTTATTAAGCTCACCCTAGTAACTAGGCCTAGAGATGTATGCTAATTAGTTTGTTTTTATCAATTTATTTGCATTTTTGGACTAACACAATACTAATCACCTCTCTTGAATCAAATTCCTAGTTCACACTTGGAGTCTTGTCTTACAAAAATTAATTTTTTTAAAGCAATAAAGAAGATCAACTTAACTAGATTAGAACCAAAATAAGAATTTATTATAATAAACTTGGTTATCAGATGGTAGAGGTGGTTGATGATTTCTCTTGCATGGGATAGCCTTTTATGTTGGGGAAAAGAAGGGTTACAAAAAGGTAGGGCCTTTGCATGGTTAGATGTTCAAAGTCACATTCTACACAAGATAAACTAAATAAAATAGGTTTTATAGGTCCTTTAAGATGTTTCATGTGTAAATCAAAAGAGAAAATAATGAATCATCTTTTGTTAAGTTTTACCTTTGCAGTGTGGTGTTGGGTCTAGCTATGCAATGAGTTTAATTGGTCTTGGGCCTGGCCCTCAATACTAAGGATGGATTTATCATCTTGTCCAATAGGTGATGTAAATCATTCTTTGTATAGTCTATGGAGGTGTAGTCTATAAATTTTGATTTAGACTATCTGGAAAGAGCCTAATGCTTGTATCTTTGAGAAAAAAGGAAGACATTTACATGCAATGATACAGGATATGGAACTTCTATTTTAAGAGTGTTTCATCTCAGTTGAAGAGGAAATAAGGTTTTTTATCCCAATGGGATTTTCAGATGTGTGCTAGATGGAAATATATAGTTCCCCATCCCATTAAAGGGTCAATTATAGATAAGACTAAAAATAATAATAGAGATTTGGTTGTTTAGAATCCCTCAAATCCAAGATGGTTCAAGTTAAACTTTGATGGGGATTATCATGGAAATCCTAGATCATTAAGAGTTAGTTTCATGATAAAAGACTATAGTGGATCATTAATCTGAGCATCATCTTTCAAGTTACTGGATGGAACTAATAATGAATTAGAAACACAAGTAGTGGTGGTAGGGATTGAGTTAGATCTTGAGTGTGGAGTGGCATGTTTAGAGATAGAAGGTGATTATTGAGTGATAATTTAATCTCTTTCTATGCAAAAGGCAAAAGCTTGAAACTTAGAAAATGTTCTATTAAAGGACTAGGCAAATTTGGGTCTCTTTCAAATTTGGTCTTGTATGCATTGATTTCATGAAAGTAATAGGGTGGAAAATTTTCTTGAAAATGTTAGGATTGATCAAAAGGAATAGGTAAGGGTTGATAATTGTAAATAGCATTGAGTGGATTACATTAGGATTGAAATGGTGGCATTAAATTAATGTCTTTTTTCAGGCTTATGAGTAAGGGTGATGGAGGATAAAATGATGGAAGTGTTAAATGATTAGTCATGGATATAATTTGCTATCAAAATAAAGTGTGTAAGATATTTGGAAGGTTGATTTTACCAATAATGCATCCTTCAAGTGTAGGAAGTGTGTGTATTGGTGACAGAACTTCTATTCAATGGTGAATAGAACTAGAAGTGTTGAAAACACTAGTTTGGTTGTTACATTTTGGTGGAGCCAAGTCGAGGGAGATGGGTTTTAATGATCAAGTGATGAGGATGCATTTTATGAATGTGTTTTGGTTGTTGTTACTGGAAGTTCCTAAAATAATTGAAAATATTCTAGGGGCTGATATATTGGAAGGTAGTAGGTGTGTGAAAGTGAACTCTGATTTGGTGACTCTATTTGCAAGAAATTTATGTATGGTGGTGTTGAAAAAATGAGGTAAAAGAGTTGGTATGCTTATTTGTGTGGCTATAGTATAGGGTCTATTTACTTTATAAATTTGATAAATTATAAGAGGGTCCCTTTTCAGAGCTCCCTTTCTCAGGGAAGGATGGATTGGGATTCATTATATTATCCTTCTTTAGGGATCTAGAGGAAAGATATGTTACCCTTATCAAATTTCTCCAAGAGGTGGATGATTTGTGTTCAAGAGATGAAAGGGAGGGAGAATTAAAGGGTTTGTCTTTGCCAAATATGCATAAAATGTTATCCCCACTACCTTAGCTAGTAGAGCGGAGAGCAGTGAATAGGTTTCTAGGAATGTTGCAAGAAATTAAATGGTTTATTCAAGGCTTTGCTCATGGTCACTTTAAATCACCTCTATGGTGGGCATATTTCAAGGGTAAGGTAATGATGCAGGGGGATCACAGAAAGAGGTAGAGAGCACATAAATTTTCCTTGTTGGGGGAGTTGAAGGGAGCTAGTTAATAGGTCATTTCTATGTTGAAGGCTCATACTTGCCCATAGTTTTTGGTATGAAAAAATCCTAATGTTTTGGATAAGGTTCATGTGTAGAAGGCAGTTAAATAGAATGATTATTCTTAGGGAGGTGA
This sequence comes from Torreya grandis, assembly GCA_037957365.1. NCBI lineage: Eukaryota > Viridiplantae > Streptophyta > Pinopsida > Cupressales > Taxaceae > Torreya > Torreya grandis. The sequence goes on along the minus strand of JARHVA010000877.1, from coordinate 2,779,790 downwards.
CCAGATCATCATGATTGACTAGACATTGGTATTTTGTGAAATGGTTTTTTTTGTCATTTAGTATATATGTTTTAATTGTAATCAAGCTTGGTTAAGTTTGTAACATGTAATTCAGTTCATATAAGTATATAAATTTTATGTATGTATGTATGTATGTTTTATTTTTTAAAATGTTGTTTAATGTCTTAATGATTATTCTATTAAGCTAGGCTTATTAGTTTTTTGAGCTTTTATGTTATCAAGAAGGGGACCCATAAACCCTGATATCTATCTAAAAAAAGATAAATTTAGGATATCAAGATAGTATTATACATTTCAAAAGATATGTCATACTCAACATGTCAAAGGCTAATGACAAGGTATTTTTTAAAGGGTTTTCCTTAATTAAGTAAAAAATTTAATTATGTGCTAAGAATGTGTCTCGTAGACTTATGTAAAGTAATTTTAAGACTCTAGTTTCACTTAAAAAACTTTCAAATATAAATGGTAAGAATTTAGACATAAAAATTTAATCAATAAATGATTAACAATTTTTTTCTTTGGCATCCTTACCTTAATCAATTCACAATTTTGATAACCCACAATCTCTAACGAAGCCTTCAAAATCTCACAATTATTGAGCATATCTCCAAGACTTCCCTATTATGACCTATCCATTACTCCAAGATATATAAATTTCATAGATTTCATGAAAACCCTAGTAATAGGTGAGAGCAAATGCAAAGCAAAAGAGAGCTTCATTAACTAAATTTTTGATTCATTACCCAAAAATTACAAAGGAGGTACACTATATAGTGATAAATTAGGTCACCAAAAATGTAACAACTCAATTCACTATTAGTAAACATGTTAAGTTTATTTTCCCTAATGATCATAACAACCCTAAGAAAAATAACTAATAGTCACATAGGTAAAACCAAAAGCAGGAAAAAGACTACATTAACACCCCCCTGAAGCATAGCTCAGGTGGATAGAAGAATTAGGTCTTGGCAATGAGGTAAAATGAGGTACCCAAGCACAATGAAACTCCCATAAAGTAGGAAAATGGAGAAAACTTGTAGGGTAAAATCCCTCCCCTAAAAGAGATTAAAAAAGAGAAGGGGCTAAAAAGCACCACTATAATCTATAATTATCTCTATCCATCTTATATCCTATAATGGAGTTATGAAAAGTGACTATGCATTAGAAGTAGATGCAATAAAGAGTGGATCACCCTATAATAGTGAATTTTTTTACCAAGTGTTGATGGGTATTCAACCAATGTGTGATTCATATACAAGTATTTTTTTTCCTTATGCAACGTAGGAGGACAAACTACTCTATGCAATGATGGTGCAGCAAGAGCAAAGGCAATGAAGGATTGTTGAATACCCTAAAATTATGGGATATAATACCTAATGTTTGATGTGTCTTAGATTAATATACCTATTCCCTATAATGTCTGAAGTAGACTAGAGGTAGGTTGATTAAGAAATAACTTCTCAAAATTTGGAATGTGACAAGGAGATGGTGGAGGTGAGTCCCCATTGTATACACATAATGTTTTTAAACTTTACCAGTTACAAATTATTTTTATCTTATAGTAATCCATTAAATCTCAATATCTCTGAGTTCATACCTTAAATAATGTACCAATAAAGTGGTTGGTAGACCTTTGGTGCTTCATAGAATTATGGGCCCATATACCACCACTTAAAACTAATACAAGATACTCTTATCTATTTCCCTATGCATTAAAACCTTGATTATACATTTCCCTAAGCATCTCACTACCCAAAATAACCCCTAACTAATTAAAAACTCATTTTTACCACGTTTCCTACTATGTTGACTAGGTCAACCCTATTTTGGAATTTATCACATGTTATGGAAATATGTCAGCTTAACCCAACATACTTCGAGACCTAACAGATCTATTTCCTACCCAACGAGGTCAACCAAGCTAAATACATTGGGTAAAATATCAGGAGGGTTTAGGGTCAATCCATGTCTATATATATCCCTTTTCATTTCATTTCGAATAGAGGATCAATCAATTATGCATCATTACTTCTCATAAATTTGATTATATAATCAATAGGAAGTTTCATTGCTTAGGTTTTTGCCTAGGAGAACTATCACTTATTTTGTGTAAGTCGTGGATGCATAGGAGAGGTCTTGTAACCTAGATCTGATTTATCTTTGTGATCCTTACAATCCCATAACAACCTCTTGCAAAGCACCATTAGCCAAAGGAGAGATTGGGGAAGGATGAGTTCACTTCAACATCATAAGTAAATTCTTAGCCCTTCATATTTTTATAAGTAGATATTGTATAATTAATATATATTATATTGTATCTCTCCTTTCTTAGATCACTTCTATTTTATAGATAGATTTGTCTTTACATGTTTATTATCTGAAATGACCTAAAACTTTTGAGTGTCCCTTCTTCTAGAGTTCATAGCAGAATTAGTGAATCATTATTACTACATGTAACTTGGTTTTATGTGACCTACCACAATCCCCATAAAAACATTTACATACATGCAACCTTTATCTAAGTTAATTAGCCCTAAAATATGTTATGGGGAAGATAATTTCCCTAAGGAATTTACATGCACTTTAGGGTGTATCAATATGCGAACCATAGCAATAAGCTCTAAACTATATCAAGGCAAACATCTTCTCGATATGACCACCTAGGTGTCCTTATCCTATCTAAGAGACTCACATTTGTGTAAGTCTATGTATAGGTCAGGTTAGATTATTTTCCCTTATGAATTTTAGGTAAGTAACATATAACTAGGAGTTCATTTCTTATTCATACAACATCCTTTTGTAAACTAAGGTTCATAACGAAGAATACATATTTATTCTAAATAAATTAAGGCATAGTCTAAACAAGTTTAATAGTTTAATAATACACTTATAAATCCATGAAATTGTAATAGGGATCTATATTTAATAAGTTCCATGTAAATGAAGATACCATTATAGTATTGTCCCTAATCAAATCATTATACCATGATCTATAGTTTTAGGGATCATCGTAGTACGTGCCTTAGTTCAACACATAATAATAGGTTATCAAAATCAAATTAAATGGTTATAATTTTCATCAAAGTCATAAATGACTATTATGCTTCTGATTATAGTGGCTACTTATTCTTACTAGACCATCTTGTAATTAGCCACTTAGAGACTTGTATCTCTTAGGTGTTAATTACTTGTCAACTAGTTCTTGACATAAGAAAAATATGTCACTCAATCATATTTTATATGATTTATAATTTTTTTGTGCTTCACCTTAGCTTCCATGATTTGTTATTTTAGGAACATCAAGCTATTTCTACTATTAATTTAGAAATTCAACAACTATTATCAAGTGCTATTTAAGACACTAAAAAGGCTCATTATACTTTAGGCCCAATCATGGTTTTTAGTTTTCATGAGAGGATCACTTAATTTATCATACTCTGAATTATTTGGGGGATCATAATATTTTTGACATAAGAAAAATATGTCACTCAATCATATTTTATATGATTTATATTCTTTTTGTGCTTCGCCTTAGCTTCCATGATTTGTTCTTTTAGGAACATCAGGTTATTTATACTAGTAATTTAGAAATTCAACAACTATTATCAAGTGTTACTTAAGACACTAAAAAGGCTCATTATATTTTAGACCCAATCATGGTTTTTAGTTTTCATGAGAGGATCACTTAATTTATCATACTCCTCTAAATTATTTGGGGGATCATAATATTCTGCAATTGAAATATTAAATTCCATGAAGTAATAACATCTACTCAATATAAGCTGAAAGTAGATTGAGTGTATATTGAAACTCTCTAATGGCATTCTATAAGCTTTCATTGCTTCAATAAAATAAGAAAATAGTTATAAAACAACTTCTAATATTTTTAAAAAAATCATTCCTCACTTGGAAATCTCATAAACTTCATTTTAATGTATAGAATGGACTATTCAAGTTAACATGATTTCAACATACATAATGTATTATGCAAACAAGAAAGATTTAAAAGTATTCTTACATTCTTTGTTTTGACAATTAAATTACCAATAAAAAATAATCTAACTTTAGTAACTATTTCAATCTTCAGATTAAATCTTATAATAACTTACAATCCTTTGATCTTAGATGAAACATATTCAGCCAATGAAATAATAAATGTGTTTCTCATGAGGATTTTAAACCTTGCATTGATGAAGATTATAATACAACTTATGCAATTCAAATGCCTTAACTAATTAGGATATAATAATTTGAAATTTTATTTATATGGTTTTAGTGTGCTAAAATAATTCAAGAGCATCTGCTTATTACCAATTTCTTAACATGCCATAAAGTAAATTTAATTGTTGGAACTTACTCTCATGCATAATGTCTTTTTAGAACTCATAAATAACTCAGAATTGATGTCATAAAAATGTTGGTATAGAAGTATAGAATTCATAAATATTCACTTATAAAAACTCAAATTTAGTGTCATTTATCATGAAATTACAACAGTTTCAAGATCTATGCTAACAAACCAAACAATTAGACAATAACTCGATCTTATAAATTAATTTATGAAGTGTAAAATAAAATTATTAACTGATAATTACAAGTTACTAATCTATCATGAATTATCAACTACATTCATATGAATGTAATTAATACTCAAAGTTGTAACAGATTAAACTTCCATTTAAAAAGAAGTATACATCCTACCATTACATATTATTATCTAAATCACTTAAACCAATCAACATAAATAGTAATAAATGAATAAAAATATTAAATTAGCATGTTTCTATTTTGTACATCAACCCAAGTGTCATTTTTGCATTTATAAAACATGTTATAACAACAATATCCAATACAAGAAATTAAACAATATAATGAATCATCAAAATACATAAATAACCAATTGAGCAATATAACTTTTTTACATGATCCATCCCAACTTGACCTATCCTAGATCCCCCAAATCATTGGCCCTTACCACCCCCAACCATCAGTTGGGAGGTGGAGTCCAGCTTTTGGGTCTTTGGGACAAGATGTGAGCAATAAGGGATAAAATTTCTCACCAAATTTATAGCAGTTACTTCAAAAAACAATCATTACACAATGGAAAGATAAAGTATAAAAACTAACAAACATACAAGGATTGGTACCTTTTGTTCTACGTCTGAAGGTTTATAGGTATCAACTATAATTTTAATTAAACCCAGTCAACCTTTATCTTAGGTTCTAGGTGAACCATAGTTAAAATCCATCACTTTAAGTGATAAAAAAATATCTCTTATAGCCACCAATAAATAATAAACATTCACATAAGAATGCATTTAAAATCAGATAAACACAACACTAATAATTTAGATGCCTTGCCCATTGTCAATCATTAAGGTATTATCATTTCATCACCCATAACAAGTGATGAAATAATTTTACTTGACCTTTATATGGTTGGATCAATAAAAATTATTGATATAAATTAATATCAAATAATATCACAAGGATTTTAAATAAGAATCATTATAACAATAAACCCTATTTTGAAAACTCATAACAATAGGTAATATTTATACATCAAAATGCAAATGAACCACACCCAAAAATTGTGAACCAGTAGGCTAAAGAGACCCTAAATACACTTAGCCCACAAAATATAATATTTTATTCAAGAAAAATAATGTTAAAATGTCATTCTAACTAGCTGTGCAAATTGGTAATAAAATGAAAACCCAACCAGTTAAGTATGGTGACTTCCTCTATAGGATCAAAATACCCAAAAAATCTAAAATGAAATGCAAGAATAATCGAATGCACATCTTAAACCCTATGACCAGGTAAATCAAATAAATATTTATCTAATCATTATAATATGGCTAAGCAACAAAAGAATTTAAGGATTATTGAAATGAATATTTCATTTCCAGATTTGAAAACTCAAAATTTTAACAACCTAGAATAACCCATTATGAAAATAAGAGATAATTATCAATTTTAAAATGATTGAGAACCTTTGTAGGATCATCAAGAAGTCTATTGAATTTCTTATGAGTCTATAAACAATCCTTTTATTATTTTCATCAGAAATAAAATCAAAACCCTTCATTATTATCATAAAAAGTAAATATACATCACATACCTGGTTTGTTGTTCATAGATGGAGAAAAAATATCTCAAAATTATTTAGTTACCAAAGAACTTGCCTTCTCCAAGTGCCATGTCCTAATTCCTATAGCCTTGGCCTAAATAGGTCATTCTCCCTCCTCCATTACTTCCTCATACCACCATATCTTCCCTAGGGTTTCTCCTTTCTCTCCCCAAAATCTCCTTCCATCTTCTCAAAATATCTCTTCCATCTCTCCCATGCCTCTACCAACTACCCCCTCCAAATGTTACCATGATAAAATTAAATATTTATTTTTAAAAATTAATTTCATGCCAAGACAAATTCATGACCCCATCATGGGTCAAAACACCATTAACAAAAACATAAACATTAAACATTAATCCCTTTTACCATTGCACCTAAGTTAAATTAAGCTTTAATATAAAATCAAAAGAAGTCCTTATTTATACATGCCACAACATTATTAATTTGTATATGCTTTTATAAATTATAATGCAAGATTATGGTTTGTGCAAATAATTACAAGCTTGTGTTGCTCAAGCTATCAAAATAATAGGTATGCCTTATTTATTAAACATTCAAACAAACATTATGAGCAAAATTGGTTATAATCCAATGATAGACTATGAGCAAACAATGTTAATGATTATGCACAATAGAATGAGATTAAAATACCAAGGGCCTAACAATAGCTTAAGAAAGCAAAATAGAATAAAAACTACATCAAGTAACTAATGCCAAGTGGTCCATGATAAAACAAGCAAAGCATGCAATAACTCATAACAACAAAAAGTCGAGAAGATGATTGAAAATAGGAATAAGAATAAAAAATGATTAAAAGTGATAGAAAAAAAAATAGACAAATTATTGTTTAGTGACTAACAGTGCATGTATAACACCCCTTTTTACCTTTGTCAGTTACCTAACTATTTATTTCCCTTATCCATTATCCCTTGACTACTAGAATCTACTACCAACCTAACTCATGTACCCATACCTGCACCCAAAAAGGAGATTAGCAACACTTATATAATATAATAATATAAGTTGAACTAAAGTACATAAATTGAATGTTACAACCAAATCAACATATTTACAAAATAAATTACAACTGTCGTACTTAGTTTAGTGTCAACAATAACCAACTAAATATGATCTAAAATAGATTATTACATCACTATCATAATACCAACAAAATATTAGCTCCAAAATATAGCCAAACAGTATAAAAGCATGTTGTAAACATATAATAATCTAAAAAAATAGGGTATGCAAGTTGGATTATAATATCCTCCTTCCCTTAATGAAGATCCATCCTAGTGATAGATCAAAATAACTAGGCATAGTGTTGTTTAAACATTTATGTATCCTACCAAGTTGCATTCCTTGTACTTAGTATGTTTCATTATATTAGGACCTACTGGATTTATCTATTTCTTAATTTAATATTATTACATATTAGGATTTTCACTGGGTTCAACTACATATTTTTCTCTTTTATAACCTATAATTTTTTCCAATATAACACATGAGATGGATCAGGGACATATTTCTTTAACAACACAATATAAAACACATCATGAATTATTTACAGATAAAGAGGTAAAGCCAGTTGGTAGGCAACAGGGTTGTTTTTGTCCATAATGTCGAATGGACCAATAAAGCAAGGAGCCAACTTAGAAGTTTTCTCAAATTTGATTGAACTCTTTTATGGTCTTACACACAAAAAAAAAATTTTGCTAACAACAAATTCATGAGGTGTTCTTTTCAAATAATCATAACTCTTTTGATGATCAGAAGTAACCTTCTAGTTTTGACATATTATGGCCATTTGCTCATCATATTCCAGCAATAATTCTAGACCAACATTGGCCCAATTTTCTAGGCTATCCCAACCAAGTGGATTTCTACATTTCCACCCATATAGGGATTTAAAAGGAGCAATTTTAATTACAGAATGATAAGATTTGTTATAATCAAACTCAATTAAATGAATAGAATCCTCTCACTTAGTCTGTTGATCTATAACATACATGCGTAACATGTCTTCAACTACTTGATTTAATCTTTTTTCTTACCATTTATTTCTGGATTGTATGAAGAATTGAAATTCAACTAAGTGCCAAAGGTTATATTCAAAGTTTTCTAGAACTTTGATGTGAACAATTTGTCTCTATTAGAGATAATGACTTTGATCATGTCATATAATCAAACCACTTATTTTACAAAGAATTTAGCAAAAATAACAATATCATCATTCAAATTTCTAGCAAAAAAGTGACCAACCTTGGTTGCTTTTTCAATTACCACAAAGATAATGTCATGTCAACTATAGGATTTAGGCAGTCCTACAATAAAATCAAGTGAAACCATTGTGCATTTATCTCTTGGTATGTCATGTGGGTATAGAAAATCCATAGCATGGAAGTGTTCAACCTTTGCATGCTAACATTCTAGACATCTTACATAAAATTAGCAACATCTTTCTTCAAACTAGGCTAAAAATAAATCCTTTTCATCTCATGGGTCATTTTGGTGACCCTTGGATGGAAAAAATAGGGTGTTGTATGTACCTCTTACAATACAACATTATGCAGTCCACCTGATTTGGGTATAATTTTTTTTTGATGCCTTACAAGGCCATCTTTCTCAACCAAAAAAATAACAAAATTCATTTGTCAAAGGCTCGTCATCCAGTCTTGCACTTACTTCTTGGTATTAATTATCAACAAGCTACTATTTTAAGATAACACTTATGAAATTATCTTATAAAATAAACAAGGTAGCAAGTTATATATTCTTGTTGAGTGCATATTTCATGTGATTTTATTTTACCTTTATTTAAGACATGTCTATGTCAAATTTTTTGACAAATACCAGACATCTACATTAGCGGTCATTTAAATCATCTTGTGAAAAAATGTGTTCTAGGCTACGGTGATCAGATTTCATCATGAAATGTTTACATAATAAAAAGTGTTTCCACTATTTTAATGAATACATAATGGCAAAAAGCTCTAAATCATTTGTGGGATAGTTATTTTCAGCTTCTTTGAGCTTATGAGATTCATAGGCCACCACTTTACCCTCTTGGGTCAATCTGTCACTAAAGCCTTCCTTAGAAGCATCAGCCCATACCTCAAAATGACCATTTGGGTCAGGCATAATTAGAATAAGAGATATTGTTAACAACTCTTTGAACTTTGTAAAATCCTCTTCACATTGAGGTCTCCATGCACATTTTCTACCTTTACACTACAAGGATTTAATGGGGTTGGTTAGGCAAGATAAATTTTCTATAAACCGTCGATAGTATCCAACCAAGCCCATGAAACTTTGTACTTAGTACATGTTAGATGGAGTAGGCCATTCTTGAATAGATTTAATATTTGTTAGAGCTACATTAATATCTTTCTTGGAGATCACTTACCCTAAGTAATGTATTTATATTTGGTATAAGGTGCATTTGGATAGCTTACCAAATAACTTGTGATGTCTTAATCTTTGCAAAACTAGCCTTAAATATTGATCATGTTAAGATTCATTTTTGGATTAGATGAAGATGTCATCCAAGAACATTAGTATAAATTTATCTATAAAATATATAAAAAATTTGTTCATTAGATTCATGAATGTAGAAGATGTGTTTGTAAGGCTGAAAGGCAAAATAGTGAACTCATGGTGGTCATCCCGAGTTTAAAAGGTTGTTTTGTATATGTCTTCCTCTTTGATCCTTAACTTATGGTAGTTATATCTTAGATCAAATTTTAAAAATGATGCTATGTCTTTCATCTAATATAACAAATCATCAATATGAGGTAATGTGTAATGATTATCGATTGTCACTTTGTTAAGCATACGATAGTTAATACATAACCTTAAAGTGTCATCTTTCTTTCTTAAGAAGACTAATAGAGCACTCCAATGTGACATACTTGGCCAAATTCTTTCGATGTCCACAAAAAAATTCAATTGAACTTTTAGCTCTTTCAGATTTGCTACATTCATTTTATAAGGATATTTTGATGTAGGGGTAACCCTTGGCATAACTTCAATAGAGAATTCAAAGTCCCATTTTGGTGGCAAACTGGGCAATTTTTCAATAAATATGTCCACAAATTCTAATAAAAATAATAAAATTTGAATAAGAATATTATTCATCCTTGGTAAATTCTTATAATCAAACTGCATGGAGTTTACACCCTTTATAAACAACCTTATTTAATTGCAGGACTGAAAGCATTTTATATATTTTTGGCCCTTGAAGGCCTTAAATTTTAACAAGTTTTCCATTCTCATTAGTACATTGCATCCTTTTTTAGGATTAATCAATTATTGCATGGTGTTATTGTAGTCAATCCATACCTAATATGATGTCATAAGACCCCAAGGGTGTTAAAAATAAGCACCCTTATTTTGAAGGTGCCCAAATCAAGTTTGGTTTGCTCCAAGCATTCTTAGATAGGTACCCTCTTGCCAGTACCAAAATCAACTTCCCATCCTTCTCTTAGTTACATATATTTATACTTGCATTTATTTACTATAGTAGGTGAAATGAGTCTATTGATTTCATCAAAATCAATTAAAATATCTACAGAGTTACCATCAAGATTACCTCTTATCTCTATGGAGTAACCTAAAAGTTAGCTTTTTAATTGTCTACTATTTCATACACTCTATGGTCTATTGGTTGCCCTAATTTAAGCTTTGGTTAGTCCTTATAATATTTTTTATCACCACATTCCCAACACACCATTGTCCTTTATGGAACTACTGGAATAGCGTTTACCCCTACGGCTGGTTCACATTAGCTATTTTGGTGTTCATCCTTCTTAAAGGACTCATTTTTAGTGTTGCCTCATGTCTTAAATTTTTTGTTTTGACCTTGGAATCGATTGAAATTTTTATTTTTCCCTTGGAACTTGTTATTTTGGTCTAATTTTTTGAAGCTTTTATATATGGGAGGTGGATTTTTATCTTTTGACTACTATCTATTCATTTTGAAGTCTTGTCTCACTTTTTGTCAAGACTTTTTTTATTTTACCTTATAGATAGACTCTATATCAGTTTTTAGCATCTTGAAATTAGTCATACTGACATCATACATCAATATTTATTTCAACCCCAACTTGAACTTGGTTATATTTATATCTTTGTCATGCATGTAGTCTACATGATGTATCAGATTTAATAACTTGTTTTCATATTCTAAAATAGTCATTTTATCTTGATTAAGCAGTTGAAAATCTATTATTTTCAAGTTTGCACTTAAGTACCTTCTTTAAAATTGGCTCTCAAAAGTTGGCCAAATAAGGGTCATAAGTTGATACCCTTTCAAGGAACAGAGATGGTTCCACCATAGGGTAGTAGAACCATTTAATTGGTAGATAGAAACCCTTACCTTCACATTAGATGGCATTTCATGCAAGTTAAAATATTTTTTTAATTTTATGATCCATGCATCAGTTGCATCTCATGATTCCTCACTTGAAAAGGTACTTGGGAGAATTTTTTTTAGATCTTTGGTGATTGGATCTACCATTTTTATTGGTACTTCTTGGAGTGCTTGCTCCCCTACTTGTCCAACTTCCAATTGAGGGATTTCTTCCTGAAGATCACCTTCAAGATTGTTTAACCTATGATCTTGATTTTAAATTTTGCCTTAAATGGTATTTAAAGAATACAAGATTCCATAGAGGACTTATTATTGATTATAACAAATGTATTATCATTTAGTGATTCATTGTTCTTATTTTCATTGTCATTGTGGGGGAGAGGTTCATTTTTTTTTTGGTTCATATTTTGGGTAACACGGACCCTACCTCAGCTTCTACCTCTACCTATTAAGATTGGCCTATCTATTTCTTGATCATTGTCAACCTAATTATTACCAACCTTAGTCTTAACCATTTTCCTGAGAAGTCACCAAATAGTTTCTTAAATAGGATTTTAGCATTTATAAACTCTTTAAAGTCATATTTAGAGCCATGTTTAGAATTGATAACTTATTATAGGCTCTGATACCAAGTGAAATGATCCAATAATAATTGAGCATCCCTTCTTTTAGAGTTCATAGTAGAATTAGTAAATTGAGATTACTACATGTAACTTGGTTTTTCGTGAACTACCATAATCTTCATAACCACATTTATTTACATGAAACCCTTATCTAGGGTAATTATCATTATAAAATTTTATGGGGAAGATATTACCTTAGGGAATCTACATGCAACTTGTGGCGTATCAATATGAGAACGATAATGATAAGTTCTAAACTATATAGAGGTAGGCACCTTCCTAATAGGACTACCTAAGTGTCTTTATCTTATCTAAAAGACTCATATATGCATAATTATAAGTATATTTTGGGGTATATTATTTTACCTTTGGAAGGTTAGGAAAGTATCATACTAATATAAGTTCATTTCTTGTTCAAACGTCTTTTTATAAACCAAAGTTCATAACAAAGAATACGTATTTATTCTAACTTAATTAAGGGCATAGTTTGAACAAGTTTAATAGTTTAAGAATATACTTATAAATCCATGAAATTGAATTAGGGATACACTTTTAATAAGTTCTATGTAAACAAAGATCTCATTATAGTATTATCTCTAATTAGATCATTATACCATGACATATAGTTTTGGGTATCATCGTACTGTGTGCCTTCATTCAACACATAACAATAGATTATTGAAATTAAATTAAATAGTTATAATTTTCATCAAAGTCATAAATTACTATTATGTTTTTGATTATAGTGGTTACTTATTCTTACTACACCATCTCATAATTAGCCACTTAGAGACTTATATCTTTTAGGTGTTAATTACTTGTCAATTATTCCTTTATGTAAAAAAATTATGTAACTCAATCATAATTTATATGATTTATAATTTTTTGTGTTTCACCTTAGCTTTCATGATTTATTCCTTTAGAAACATCAAATCATTTATACTAGCAATTTAGAAATTTACCAACTATTATCAAGAGTCATTTAAAACACTAAAAAGGCTCATTATACTTTACGTCCAAGCATGGTTTTTAATTTTCATGAGAGGATCATTTAATTTATCATAATCATCTAAATTATTTGGGGATCATAATATTCTACAATTGAATAGTTAAATTCTATGAAGCAATAACATCTACTCAATATAAGCTGAAAGTAGTTTAAGTGTATATTGACACTATCTAATGTCATTCTAGAAGCTTGCATTGCTTCATTAAAATAAGAATGGTAGTTATAAAATGACTTATAATATTTTTAAAAAAATCATTATTTACTTATAAATCTCAAGAACTTAATTTCAATGTATAGAATGGACTAGTCAAGTTAACATTATTTCAGCGTACAAAATGGATTATGCAAACTAGCAAGATTTCAAAGTATTCTTACATTCTTTGTTTTGACAAGTAGAATACCAATCAAAGATAATATAATTTTAGGAACTATTTCAATCTTTAGATTAAATCCAACAATAACTTACAATCCTTTGACCTTAGAGGAAACATATCTAGCCAATGGAATAATATATGTGTTTCACATAAAGATTTTAAACCTTGCAGTATTGAATATTAGAATACAACTTATGAAATTCAATTACCTTAACTAATTAGGATGTGAATAATTTTCAATGTTATTTATATTGTTTTAGTGTGCTAAAATAAGCCAAGAACATCTGCTTATTACCAATTTCTTAACATGGCATAAAGTAAATTTAATTGTTGGAACTTACTCTCATACATAGTGCCTTTTTAAAACTCACAAAGAAATTATAATTTATGTTATAAAAGTGTTGGTAAATCATTATAAAATTCACAAATATTCATATATAACAACCCAAATTTAGTGCCATTTATCATGCAATTACAACGGTTTCAAGATCTATGCTAGCAACCCAAACAATTAGACAGTAACTCAATCTTATAAATTAATTTATGAATTATAAAATAAAATTGTTAACTGATAATTACAAGTTACTAATCCACCATGAACTATTAACTTTGTATCAACTACATTCATATGAATGCAAATAATACTCAAGGTTGTAACATATTAACCTTCCATTTAAATGGAGGTATACAACCTACTATTAAATCTTAATTATTTGAATCACTTAAACCAACCAACATAAATAGTACTAAATTAATGAATGAACAATAGTATTAAATTAGCATCTTTATATTTTTTATATCAACCTAAGTGTCATTTTTGCATTTATAAAACATGTTATAACAATAATAAATGATATAATAAATTAAAAAATACAATGAATCATCAAATTACACAAACAACCAACTGATCAATATAAATTCTTTGCATGATCCATCCTAACTCGAGCTATCTTATGAGCCCCCAATCAGTGGCCCTTATCACCCCCAACTATCAATTAGGAGTGGAGTCTGATTTTTGGATCTTTGGGACAAGCATGTGAGTAATAAGGGATAAAATTTATCCCTAAATTTGTAGTAATTTTTTCAAAAAAATAATCATTTCACAACAGAAAGATCAATTACAAAAATCAACAAACATACAAGGATTGGTACCTTTTGTTTTACCTCTGACAATTTATAGGTATCAACTATAATTTCAGTTCAACCCAATCAACCTTCATCATAGGTTACAGGTGTACCATAGCTGAAATCCATTACTTTAAGTGATAAAAAATTATCTCTTACAACTAACAATAAATAATAAACATTGACATAAGAATATATTTGAAACCAGATAAACACAACACCAAGAATTTAGATGTTTGTCCTATTGTCAATCATTCAGGTATAATCATTTCATCATCCATAAAAGGTGATGAAATCATTTTACCTGACCCTTATATGGCTAGGTCAATAAAAAGTACTATTATTATTAATATCAAATATTATCACAAAGATTTTAAAACAAGAATCATTATAACAATAAAACTTGTTTTGAAAACTCATAAAACCAAGTAATATTTATACATCAAAATGCAAATGAACCCACCCAAAAAAGGTGAACAAGCAGGCTAAAGAGACCCTAAATACACTCAACCCATCCACTCTAACAGGTAAGAAAATAATCCAAAAATTTTTGATGATGGTGAGTAAAAACCTAGCCACAAAACAAAATATTTTATTTAAGAAAAATATTGTTAAAATTCCATTCTAATTGGATGTGCAAACTGGTAATAAAAATGAAAACCCAGCCAGTTAACTATGGCATCTTCTTCTACAGAGTAGAAATACCTAAAAACCCATAAATGAAATGCAAGAACAATCAAATGCATAAATTAAACCCTATGACCAGGTAAAGCAAATAAATATTTATCTAATCATTTTAATATGTTCAAGCAATAGAATATTTTAAGGGTTTTTGAATTAAATATTTCATTTCCAAATTTAAAAACCCAGCTATTTAAACAAACTAGCACAACCAAAAAATAAGAGCTAAATATCAATTTTAAATCGATTTAGAAACTTTATATGCTCATCAAGAAGTATATTGCCTTACTTATGAGCTTGCAAACAATCCTTTTATTGGTTGCATCATAAATGAAATCAAAACCCTTCATTTTTTCACAAAATAAAATATACATCACTTACTTGGTTTGCTACTCACAGGTGGAGAAAAAATATCTCAAACTTGTTTACTTGCCAAATAACTTGCCCTCTCCAAGTGTCATGCCCATCTTCTTGTAGCTACAACCTAAGTAGGTCATTCTCCCTTCTCCATTACTTCCTCCTGCCACCATATCTTCCCTAGGGTTTTTCCCTTCTCTCCCAGAAATCTTCTTCCATATTCTCAAAATCTATCTTCCATATCTCCCACACCTCTCTCATCTACCCCCTCTAAATTTTATCATGACAAAATCAAATCTTTGTTTTTAAAAATTAGTTCCATGATAAGACAAATTTGTGACCCCATCATGGGTCAAAAAGCCATTAACAAAAACACAAAAATTAAAAATTAAACCCTTTTACCACTATGCCTAAGTTATTAAGGCTTTAAAACAAAATCAAAAGAAGTCCTTAGTTATAGACGCCATAGCATTATTAATTCTTATATGCTTTTATAAACATCAATGCAAGCTTATGGTTTGTGGAAATAATTGCAAGATTGTGTTTCTCAAGCTAGAAACACAATGGGGTTGCCTCATTTATTAAATATTCAAACAAACATTATAATCATAATTGGATATAATCCAATAAAGGCCTATGAGCAAACAATGTTAAGGATTATGCACAATAGAATGAGATAATAATACTAAGGGCCTAACAATAACTTAAATAAGCAAATAAGATAATTAACTCCATCAAGTGACTAATGTCAAGCAGTTCATGATTAAATAAATAAGCATGCAAGAAATTATAACAATAGAAAGTTGAGAAGATAAAAAATAAGAATAAGAGCAAAAGATGATTAAAAGTGACAGAAAAAATGGACAAATTGTTACTTAGTGACTAATAACTCATGTATAATATCCCTTTTTGCCTGTGTCATTTACCTGGATGATCATTTCCCTTGTCCATTATCCCCTGAACACTAGACTCCACCACCAACCTAGATCATGTCCTCTACCTGCACCCACAAATAGGCATCAGCAACACCTATACAATATAATAATATATAGTTGAACTAAATAGTACAAGTAAAAAAATTGAATGTTACAACCAAATCAACATATTTTTTTAATAAACCATAGCTATAGTACTTAGTCCAATGTTAATAATAGCTAACTAAATATGATATAAAATATATTATGACATCACTAGCATAGTATCGACAAAATAATAGCTCAAAAGTATAGCTAAACAGTATAAAACATGTTAAAAACATATAACAGTGTAAGAAAATAGAGTATGCAAGTTGGATTATAATATTATCTTCCTTGTTTGTGTCACAAGCTTTGGTGAGCACTATATTAGCTTGCATATGCATTTACTTGATTATCTTACTTTATTTTTTAGTAGATTATCTTCTTTAATATTATTACAATCATAAGACCTAGCTAGGGTTATCACAAGATGGCATTTGACTATAGGCCTTAGAAACCTCTCATTTGCCATAGTGTGATAATAAATCCCTTAATGTAGGTTTAGTGGATTCATTATTGATCATGACCCCAATTTAAACATATTTTCAAAAATACTTATTAATTGTTTACCTTCTCCAAGCTTGAATATTATTAATTAGGATAATTTATAAAACTGTCTAGTTTCATTTGCATATATTATGGTGAACTCGAAATGAATCTAACCTTTGTAAATTTTTAATTTTCTCTATAGATAATTAGATTGATCTTGTCAACCTAGTTTAATATTTTGTGCATAAGTTTTTATACTCAGTCGATATAGTCAACTTCATTTGGCTTTGTGTACATGTTTTTACAATTTTGTTGATCCAATCTACTTAGGATATATTTTTGTAGGTTTTACAACTAAGGTGAGCTTATCAATTTTGTTTGGCTTTCTCTATGCAAAATTTATAGTATTGGAAAACTAGATCGATCTGATCAATATACCTTTTCTCTCATTTTTTTTCACATTTAACTGAATTGATATGATCGATGATTTTATTTTTTACTTTTTCCTTCCAAATTATTAAGTCAATCCGATCGACATATTTTTTTTAATCATTTATCAGTTTTATTTACACTTAGTTGACTAGCTCGACTCTATCTAAATATTCTATTTACACTTTTGCAGGTTAAAAATTCTATCTAGATAACATAGTTTAAAACATAAATTCAATAGCTTTAATTACTTTGTGAAATCAGAATTACATTGTAAAATCCCTTATCTTATAAATATTGTCAATATATTTCATGAACAGGAAATCTATAATTAATGGGACTACTAATTAATAAATATAAATGAACATTGATATAGTATTACATGTCATTTGAGTACTTATATATAGTGCATAGTATGATGTACAAGTACTCATATATAGGAGATATACCAATAGCAAGGGATGTTTAAATTATGACATAAAATTTCTTAGGGATATGAAACTATAACCATATTAAAATAGTATCTTAGAAATGGAATGAAATGTTTAAATGAAAGATTATAATAGGTTTATGAGTTCTCTATTTCTCTGCAAATTGTATGACTGACTATTAGTTTATATATATTCAACATTGAATACTTGTGTGGAGTACATATTATGAGAGTTTTAATATGTACAAGTGTTTAGACATATATATCATATAATATTTCATCATGATGTATGCAGTTTAAATATAGGGTATATTTGAGTATTATAAACCTATACTTCTTGGATTATTATTGATGATAATGGGTCATTTAATTCTTAGAATTGCAAGATTGGTTATTCATAATTATGTAGTTGTGTTCATAAAAAATGAACTATGATATTATGGGATGTCATAGAGTACTACAGTATAAATATATGTTATATCTAGGTGGTACAAACTATAATGTCTAGATACATTCATATGTTTGATGGATTAAATGTATGCATGTTGGTTGTTTCTATAAATAATATATTTTATGACAATTAGTAGGACATTATTTATGCATGCATATAACCCCTGAGAGTATAGTGAATGCTAGAATGAAATAATTTATGTTCATGTGATCTAAGACTTTCTTTGTTATATCTAGTTTCTTGAAAAGAAGATTATGTTTCCATTGGTTTATACCACTTTATTATGACTGGTGGTGATACTTAGTAGTTATGCTAAAAAAAACTAGACTATGATAGTATGGGATATCATAAGGTGCATATATTTGATAATTACTTATAGTAATTAGAATTTACAGTTAGATGTGTGTTTTACCTAGATGGTATAAATTATAATCATTATTTATAGTATGAGATAGATAATAATGTGAGATTCATCCATACAATTAATGGAATAAATGTATGATTTTTAATTACTCTTATGGTTAGCATGTTATGTGATATTATTGCTAGTGGGATGTAAATTTTATGAATATTTTGGTTATATTATGTTAACTAATCTTGCATTGCTAATACTGAGTAAAGAGTGATATGGACTTCAATGGCTTACTAGCATCATAATGTCAAATGAAGACAATCTGATCAAATGGTGTATATGAAATTTGACTGATCTATAAATTGTTATTATTTATTATTCTTGAAAACTTTGGACAAAGTATGTTTATTGAGACATTGTCATTTCATGAGTATGATTTACATGTTTGTGCGATATCTTGCAATAAAATAGGATTGTCTATGATACACCACATGTTTAGTTTTACAAATCATATAACACATAGGTACTAGCTTGTCTCTTTAGATTCTTATATCATCACTATCTACTCATCCATGAGGGGAGGGTCATTCCCTGATAGAATTAGTGTGGGGGATCGTTAGCCCATGGTTGGTGTAGAAAAGCGCTCAGATGATGCTCTCTCTCCCCACAACAATACTACTTTTGAGATTGCCATAGATACTGGAGAGTCCAATGAACTCATGCTCTAAGAATCCATGTATCTTATTTATGTACATTTTATTATATTGTATTTATTATTGAAAACATTATCTTGAAGAGCTGTAATTACTTATTTACTATGGATTGACAATAGTGACTATATATTATACCACCTATGGCTGGCTATTTGTAATTACTTTCTATATTTATATTATGATGTGTTTTCTTCTGTTGATAGTGATCAGAGATGTATGACATGGTATAATTCATTTACAGTTATCTCACTTAGAGTATTTCATATGATCACTAGTTTGATTTTTGTGGTGTAATCTATTTAAAGTATATGTTGTTTAAAAAAACATGTTTATCTATGTCAAACCTAGTGAGGTGGTTACAAACTAAGTTGGCCCACTACTATGCAATTAACCATGTCATTGTACTATGTCAACCACTTCATAAAAATTCATCCATTTTATCAAAATTTTCATCCATTGACATACAGTACTCCATCGACTAGTATATACTTAGTCAGCTACATATAATTTTCAAACTAGATCAGCCTTCTTGTACATAGTCAACCACTTGTGATCAAACTACATCAGTCATATGTTACATAATCAACCACCCTTTTTCCCCTTTTATTTTTTAATTGATTCAACCTAGTCGACTCCATTCAATTACTATGATGATTTTTTACCAAATTATCATTAATGCCTTAAACATTTATGACTAATTTTGAGAGCTACCCATTAACCATCCTATTTTATACTCTACCCTAAAAATTATTGGGGAAAACTCTATTACATGGATTTTTCTCACCATCTAATTCTTCAAATTTACTATATTTTTTAACAAAAACTTGCAAAAATTCAAAAATTAAAGCATCACTTACTTGAGCCACACTAGTTGTTGTCGCTTTGTATCCCCTAGCTCACACTCATCATGTTCAAGCCATAGTCTCTCTATTAACTCTCTTAGGTCTCTCAAAGCTTTGTTTTTCTCACAATATTAAAATTACAAATGAATATTAAAAAAAAATTATATTTTAATTTTCAAATTCTTTAACTATGAAACATTATCTGACAAATTCTAATTATTGCTCATAAATATGTTTTTACTAACTCTTTTTTTTTAATCGAAAGATATTCTAGAATTCTGATATTGTAGAGAATATTTCTACATGTAACACATATTTTTACAAAAATTTAAAATTTTTTCTTATTTTACAACTCTGCCTAATGTTCCCTACATTGGATAGCTCTTCATGTCTCTCACATGGCTTCTCTTCTACAATACCAAGATAAGTAAAGGTATGTATTTTCCATTTTTTCCTTTTAATTACTCTTATGATTCATATTGTAATTTTTATTAGCTCAACAATATGGATTGTTATGTTCTTTTTCTGAATCACCATCCCATTTTACAACTACATGGCATATGATGAGCTTCAAGTGGGGCATATGTATACACACAATATTTTTAAACTTTATCAGTTACTGATGCTTTCTCTCTTACAAGAACCCATCGAATATCAATCTCTCTATGTGCACCCCTTAAAGGGTTCATCAAGAAAGGGATCGATAGACCTTTGGTATTTCCTAGGATTATTAGCCCCTATACCACCACTTAAAACCAATACAAGATATTCTTATATGTTGCCTTAAACATTGAAACCTTGCTTATACATTTCCTTTAGAATCTCACCACCCAAAATAACCCCTAAATAAGTAAAAACCCCTTTTTACCATGTTTCTTACTACATCGATTAGGCCGACCCCATTCTAGGATATACTTCACATTTCAAAACTATGTCAATTTAAGCTGACATAGTTCAAGACCTAACATCTTTATTTCCCACCCATCAAGGTCAACTGGGTCGGCTGCATCGGTTAAAATATTGTGAGGGTTTAGCATCAATCCATGGCTATATATACCCCCTTCATTTCATTTCTAATAGTGGATTAATCAATTATGAATCATAATGTCCACAAGTCTACTTATACAATAAATAAGAGGTTTCAATGCTTAGGTTTTTACATTGGCTAAGTAACACTTATCTTGTGGAAGTATTATATGCATAGGAGAGGTCTTGTAACCTAGATCTGATTTATCCTTGTGATCCTTATAAGCCCATAACAACCTCTTGAAAAGCACCTTAGGCCAAGGAAGAGATTGAGGCACGATGGGTTCACTTCAACAAGGTAAGTCTATTCCTAGCCCTTCATATTTCAATAAGTAGATATTATTGAGTTAATATATATTATATTTTATCTCTCCTTAGATCATTTATATGTTATAGATAGATTTGTCTTTACATGTTTATTATCTTCCATATTTGTGTCATAAGCTTTGGTGAGCATTAGATTAGCTTGCATATGCATTTAATATATTATATCGCTTAGTTGTTTAGTAGATTATCTTTCTTAATATTATTATAATCATAAGACCTACCTAGGGATATCACAAGATGGCATTTGACTAGAAGCCTTGGAAATCTCTCATTTTTCATAGTGTGATAATAGATCCCTTAATGTAGGTTTAACATATTCATTATTGGTCATGACCCTAATTTAAACATATTCCCAAGTGTACTTGTTAGTTGATTAACTTCTTTGCGCTTGAATATTATTGAGTAGGATAAGTTATAAAATTGTCTAGTTTTGCTTGCATACACCCATCATTATTGTAGTTTGTACTAGAATAAGAGTCATTAATATCATAGGTGTGTTCAGGATTAGAAATGTCATCAAGTTCAAGTGAGTCCAAAGAAGAAGAATCTGAAGGAGATTCAGGAGTAAAGTGTGAGAAGTTATATAGTCAAGTTTGGTGATCAACCATTCCCTCTACGAATATAGTATCATAGTGTAGCTCTTTAACATACACTGAATTTGGATTGAATTCAACTCGCATGCCCAAACCAAGGCGAGTGATCTAGTAAACTTATGGGAGATTAGCTGAAAGTGAAAGAACACTTAGAACATTATTGAATGTTCCAGCACTCACTTCAATAGACCCTCTCCAGAGAACCTTTTTAGAAGTGTCATCACTCAATTGAATATAGGACATGTCACATGGTTTTAAACAGAGAGATTCCACCACCCGATCACCCAATATGCTACACATCGTACAATCCATTAATGTTCTATGGATAACTAGTAAGTTATAGTTAAAATAATATGGTATATAATAACCAAGATTAATAGGATAAACTTTACGAGAATTAGATAAATAAGAAACATGAAGAAAAAGATGAAAAACATAATAAAGATGAGATGTCCATTAAATTCTATTGAACATTCCCATGGCTGCAAGACCCTAGGATACAAATGGATTCTAATTGGTTTCAACTTTTATAACTTTTCTTCTTCTCAAATGAATTTTCAAGTTCTTTTGTTTTGAGACACAAATACATTTTTTTTATTTTTTATTACAAATAATGCAAAGTCTTATACATATACTAATAATAAAAATACAAACAAAATAGTCAAAACTAATATTTTGAATACTAGATAAGAAATATTTCCTACTGTCAAAACCAATTTTGAACACCAAATAAGGAATATTTCCTACAATCAAAACCATAGAGCAGTAGATAAAGGAGATATTATGTCCAAGGAAAAATACCAAGTAAAATAGATAAAATTTGTTTCAAAATGGAAAAACTCAAAACAAGAAAAAGGAGATCCATAACAAAGAAGTTGAAGGAAAGTTTTCATCAGATGACGTAGTTGGGACTACCTGAACAGACATGCAAGTAAAATGCGGACGTGTATGGAAGCCGTATGAGTTCTTTTTGTCAAAATGCCTTAATGAGACGTGGCCTTATGAAATGCTAACATTGTAGGATAGGCGTAAACATTTATTACTGTATGAACAATTGTATTAGGATTAAACAGAGAAATAAGGATATTCAATTTTGTGTTTATTACTAGTATACACAACTGTGTTATCTTAAATAGAGAAATTAGGATATTTTAATTTTGTCATGTTCTAATGTAGATTTGTCGAGGCCTCTAATAGAGAATTTAAGTGTTTTTTACAAAAAAATCAGCATAAATTTTTTTAATTGATTTTGTGATTAAATGGAATTAACCTAACCAAACAAAATAGCTGAGTAGAGAAAAATAGCTAATTAAATCAACATTCAACCATTTATTTTACTTGCATACTAAATGATATTAAACAACTAGGGTTTTGACTAAAAATATATAAAATAATGAGGTACTTATCTTTTATGGGCTCAAAGAGTATTGTTTGACTATTTTTTACCTAAAGGATGACTATGACATTGTTGGATTTGATTGCCTTGGTCACATTTTGAATTTTGACGAGAGATGGCTCGAATAGGAGAGTAGGGCACTCCTGTCCAAAACCCTTTTAGAATAAAATTGAAACCTGCACCTCTGAGAAAACTTCCTATAGGTGTAGCTCAATTTGAAGATACATTTGGAAGGGTGATTGGCCCCCATTTAGTAATTAACTATGGGTTTCCACACTTATGTATGAAATATATGTTGATTTGATTGATGATTTTTCTAATGGAATTGGTTCGAACAATCTCAAGATAAAGTTTGTGTAAATTTACACCCATGGCATCGCATATAACTTGGTAAAATTCACAAGGAAATCCATTAATACCAAATGATTTATCAAGTGCCATATTTTTAATAGCTAAATGGAGTTCCTCAAAGAAAAGAAGGCAAGTGTAAGCCATTCATTGGATCTCAATGAGTTTGCAAGGAACAACTTTACATACATTTCATTAGTGCATCTTCACAAAATGGTGTGGATAGTTAAGCAACAAAAACATCATGATAATGATAGAAAAAAGTGTGCAAAATATTGGGAAAATGAGTAATGTGTGTGTTTGCATTGTAGTATACAATTATTGGCCTACTAATTTCAGCCCATAAGAATTGAAGACATACCAATTATACCTCAAAGATAGTTATGATCTATATTTGCAAATTTGCATTACATGTAGCTTCCAAACCTTATTTCTAATCTCAATTTTCTAGTTTTTATTAGATTTTTAGTTTCCATCTCTTTTTTATTTAAATTTTAAAGTGTTTAATCATTTTTCATATTTTCAATTACTATTTTGTCACATAGGGTATTTGATTATTGTTTTAGACTATATTCGTATAATGTGCATAGCTTTACCATAACATAGTTCATTTATCCATAATATTTACTATTTCTTAAATCAACAATGAAATTATAAGGAAACTCTAATTAAATTAAACTATAATTATAATATATTTTAAACATGATTATATGTTAAACATTAATCAAGATACATATAAATAATGATTAAAAAAACCTAAGAAAATATCGCATAGTCAAATGACATGTAACAATTTAATTAACACAAAATATACCAAGGTACAAATACACAATCTGATCAAGTTTGAAGAAACTATAATTAAATTATAATAATAATCATTGAGTATATTCACATCTAGATAGTCATAATTCTAAAATTATTTATACAATAAAATTTAATAGAAATGTGTGCATTTACATAACAATGAAATTATAAAGAAACCCTAATTAAATTAAATTATAAATAAAATTGGATGACCAAAAAAACTCCAACTTAAAATGAAAAATAAAAAACTCTTACAGTATTTAAGAATAGTAACAACCTAAAAAAAAAAAAAAACTCTTACATAAATCAAGGATTATTATCATTTTATGATAATAATATCACCATGCACATTCAATATAAATGATTAAAAAAATACAATATTTAATTTGAATAATTTTAAAATGATCAGATAAACCTTACTTAAATGTTTATGAATGTATAATCAAACATATTATAAATAATTATAACAAATATACATGCATAGTAAAACTATGCATGCTTGAAACCCATCTTATTCAAATGGCATAAAACAAACTAATGAAATACATGTACTAAAACCCATAATATTTATGAAACTAAAACTAAAACCTATGTAGTAAAGCCCATTGATGAAAGAAGATTACCTATTCACCATTTATAGTGGTAAAAACATATAAACCAATCAAGATATTTACAGGGATGATTAAAAGGTACAATTTAAATAAATATAAAAGATTTAACCTAAAGGTATGGTGCATTATTGGCTTGCTGCAATATGATGGCAGGTCCTCTTTGCATCAATGGTGATGATTCCAATATTATATTATATTTTGTTATCAAAGAACACACCATGCCAATCCCCCAAACCCAAACGATAATCTTTTTACCTTTGCTTCTTTCCAAGAAATTATTTTTGATGACCGTATCCACTTTATCCATTTTTTTGAGCATGTGATAACTGATATATATTTTATTATTATTCTTTATAGAAAAATATTTGGGATTTTTTATTTAATGAAGCAAGTGAATAGGTCCACCATCAAACAAGGTTGATTATGAGATGTTTTGGTTGTTTTATAACTTTCTTCAAAATAAATTATTAGAAAATAAATGGAATTTTTTTTAAATGAAATATAATTAGTGTTCATCTTTATTTTTATATATTTATTTATATAAAATAATTTAAATCTTAAATTTGATATTTATATTTTTGTCATAGAAAAGTTTCAATTTTAAATTTAACATTCATTTAATTTTTATATAAAAATTATTATTAACTTTTAAATAATAATAATATTATATGTTAAACATTTAATATAATTTGAAATATTTATTTTTTTAAATATTTTTTGATATAAATAAATTAGATTAAACCATCATTCATCAGTTATAAGAACTTTTCTAAAGAATAATAAATTTGTTAATCAATGTAACATATAACGAATTATGATACCTCAAATTTGATATGCATGAATTTTTCAAATAAAATTTATTTAAGATAGCTGTTCTAACTATTAAAGAAGTTTGATCCATTACTTTCACAACCTAAAGACCAGGCATGAGCAAATCATAAAAATTATAAAAGGCTAAGGCCAAAAAAATGTATTCGTATTCCTTTCCTTTGCTTGGTGACATTTGAAGAGAAGAAATGTGGCAAAGGCCGACTCAATACCACTAGAGTGGTACGCAATACCATTTAAATTAATATGAATTTTAATGCCGAAGTATTCCAAATCAGGGTTTTTTTGGCGCTTCAAGTTCAGCAGTTTTGGTTGGACAACAAACTAATTGGATTGATATCTAATGTATGAATATGGTGAGGGTCATCTATTCTGTTAAAGTTTTTCTCAGTTTACACCTTACCACCTCATATCTTTTTCCATCCCTTCCTGAAATTAAATTTTGGTAAGCTTTTTTCAAACCAGCATTCACCATCGATAAGACTCATCTTAGTTTTCCACTTACTTGGGGTATAACCATCTTTTTTTCTTTGGTGTTACTTGTTATCTGTTGCTCCTCCATAAAGCCAATACCAATGCAGTTATGCACTTGCAGCTTTAATGGCAATGACAATAGCGATAGTAATAAAAAACAACAGCAGCCCGATTCTGCTGTGAATGGGCATGGGCAGGCACAGATACCATCACCATCCACACCAGACAATTTGAATGGCATGCAAGGCCATGTCTACCAATCTCCATGTGAACAACATAACATTGAGTTGAGCAATTGTGCCACAGAATTTTGTGAGGGTGATTATGTTGGCAGAAGAAGCTGAATGCTGGCCTAAGTCTGCTCTTGCCCAAATTCCAAATCTTCCCATGTTGATGCCAGACCAGGCTACCAACCATAATAACAGAGTTCCTATTCAAACTTTATTAATTTTGACAATAATTTAAAATGACAGTAGGTGATCCTTGTAAAGTGTAATGGTATGAAATTTCGTAGTGTGCATGGTTGTGGGGTTTAACAGAGTGAAATTTCAAAAAATATATTTAATTATATATTTTATTATATTTAATTTTTATAAAGAAGTAATATTTTGAATATAAAATGAAATTTAAATTTTTTATATATATAATTTTTTAAAGATTAATTTACTAGTGCAACTAAATTGAAATTATTTATTATCATTCAATAATAAATTTTTGAAATAAGTAATGCAAAAATTTATTACAGTGAAACTTTTCGATCTATTAAATTATTTTTTAATTTTCTAATTAAAATAATATTTCAAAAATTATTACAACAAAAACATACTTGTTTAATATTGATAGACAATTATATAATCTATTTTTTTAATAAATTTAGAAAATATAAATTAAATTAATAACCTAATAATATTTTTTAATAGTGATTTTACATCTTCTACATCTATGTATAACATAATTAAATATTAAAGTGTTTTTAGATTAAGTATTAAAAAAAACTTTATATATATATATATATATATATATATATATATATATATATATATATAAATATAATAATAATAATTAAATAATTTATATATAAAATAAAAGAACTGATATTATTAATTAAAATTTTATTTTATTTTTTCAATATAAATTAATATTATTTAACTAATTAATTAAAATTAATATTAATTTAAATGATAATATTATTAATTAAAATTAATAAATATAATCATTTTTTATTATTTTAAATATTTATTATTTTTTTGTAAATTTTTTTATATTTTTTTTACAAAGTTAAGGTGATGGATATTTATTATGTTTTGGACCAATTTATATTCTAGTTCATATTTTATTGAATTATTAATATTATTATAAATTTAAAATATGTTTTTTTTAAATTACAAAATAAAAGTTGTTAGAAAAGTATTAGTTAAACTATAAAATAAAGACTTTGAGAATCATATGTAAATTAAAAATTATTTTTTTACAAACTCGTTTTAATATAAAGTTGTTTGTTGTCATGTACACAAATCTAATTAAAAAATAATATTTAACATTATATAAAGAAAAATTACAAATATTTTACTTCTTTTCTTTAAAATTAAAATATATTACTAAAGAAAATAATGAATATAAAAATAATAAGTATTTTATGTATAATATTCTTCCTTGAAATATAAAAGCAATATTATAAAGTTGTTTGTTTTCATGTACACAAACTTAATTGAAAAATAATATTTAATATTATATAAACAAAAGTTATAAATATTTTACTTCTTTCCTTAAAATTTAAATTTACTATTAAAGAGAATAATACATATAAAAATAATAAGTATTTTACGTATAAAACTCCTCCTTGAAATATAGAATCAACATTAAATATTTCTTAAAATGTGTTATGATAGTATCATTTGTATTTTTTACATGACTAAAATAAATTATATTAATTTATTTTATTTATCAAAAAAGTTGAGTGTAGGGTAATTTATGATGTGAGTACGAACAAAGTTAAGGGGCATTTATAGATTTTTTTATTGTTAAAAGAGATTTTTGGAGAGACACATGTATCCATTAATGACCTTACTCTATAAATCATATTGAAATTTAAACCTTTTCATTCAACATTACTAATTTTTATTATTTCCTTTCATCTATCCATGTGATTATCTTATTATCAAAGCCCATGCCATATTAAGGGACACTTTTTCACAATTACTTCATATAATGGGGTGGAACTTACACCTTTTTTATATTTGTCTCATCCCATGGTTGTTTGATATAGTTGAAGTTCACAACCACATACAACATAAATGTAGGGAGTTTGTGCCAAGCCTATTAAAAATATATAAATATTACATGAAAGATCCATTTAAATGCTGAGAGTCCACCCACAAGTTGGATGTGAGCTATGTAATGTCTTCTTCTATGCACAACAATACTTTAGATTTTAATTTTTCATCATCAATTTTAGAAAAATACTAGTCTATGTGCTACAAGAGCATCTAGGTACAAAAGCAATATTCCATCAACAAAAAACATAGGTAGTAATAAATAGTTTCCACATGATGGTTGAATGATTCATGTTCTGAGTCTATGCATGCAAGTGCATAAGAGTGCTCTTCTGATGTTTTGTATAGTTTTACATAGCCTTTGTGATCTTATACAAAGATCTATGTATCTTTAAGTCTATTTATATGGTTATATATGTGAGACCATCAACATTTATGTGGGAAATACTCATTTTTAATCATAAAAATGTAACGGGTTTCGAATGTTTCTTCTATTCTAGAAGCTTCAATATGAGGGTTTATCTATGGTGGTTTCAAAAAATCTTTACCAAATCAAACCCTAAAAAATATTAAGGTTGTGTCAAACGTTTTTGTAAAATCATGCTCGTCAAGTTTTTAAGACCCCTTCACAATGGTTGCAAAGATCAAAACATAATGGTGATACTTATACAATGCTTTCGGAGCTCAAAACATAATGACGATACTTCTACCTCACTTGTCTCATAATAATTGATTTAAATTCCACTCCAAATACTTGATTTGAATTTCAATCAAGTATCATTTATAGTATATGCAAGAGCTATAATTGATAGTCTATACAATGAATATATGTAATTGTGTATACATACATGATTAATTACGATAAGAGGAATTCTACAATAGCATCTAAGGGGTGGTGTTAGGCTATAATGGAGTGAGTGTATTTAGTTATAATTCTAATCTTAAATTTGAATTCCATTTAACCATCACTTTGAAAAAATCAATAATCATAAAATAAAGTAGACTGAATTCCATTTCCATTTCTGTAAAGTGAAAACCCACAACTCTTATTTAATCAATTAAAAAAAAGTGAACTTACACATTATGAGAAAATCCTATCCTCATACCTCGAAAGAAAAAAAATAATTTCCCTTCATTTTAGGAATGAGGATTCGCATTGTTCCTTTGAGAATTAAAATATGTCAACAACCATTTTTTCTAAGTGTGATTTGAATACTATTTGCTTTGATGTATGAGAGGAAACTTATTTTGTTGGTTTTTTTAGCATTTTTGTGTCATCCTTGCTTTATGACTGCTTGTCCCCATATCATTCATGCTGCTTACATGGGATTCAATAGGGTATTAATGCATTTATTGCATTTTATGCACCACTCTTTGGGTGGGCTCTTGATTTATAATGACCTCATCCCTCTTTGTTGCAACTATTTTTGGAGGCATAGGAAGGATGGCACCTAAGCGAGCCAAGAAGTTTATGCCAAAGGTATATGATGAAGTAATACCTCTGGCGCTCCCTCTCAACTTGAGGTATGTTTAAAAACTAATGTTATTTATAGTTCATGCAAATTGTTTGAATGATTCATAATTCACTTATCACTTATTTTTTTGGTCAAATCCCCTCAGAGGAATCCTTTATTGCCTAGTTTTGACACCAGTCATAACCTTTGGGCATCTACATCACTAGTGTCCATAACCTTACTAATTTTTTTTTCTTATTTTTCTTTAAGGAGTCGTCTAAGGTCCAATATCTACTTTTAAATTTGAGTTGTTGGTTCCTTAAGAACATACTTATGGTACTATCTAAATGGACCTAAGACTTT
This sequence comes from Torreya grandis, assembly GCA_037957365.1. Lineage (NCBI taxonomy): Eukaryota > Viridiplantae > Streptophyta > Pinopsida > Cupressales > Taxaceae > Torreya > Torreya grandis. Next base: position 2,748,874 of record JARHVA010000877.1, on the reverse strand, counting down.
AACGTTATGACTAGGTGTCCCTTAGGGTGTTGGTCTAGACTTTTTTAAGGATGTTTTTTGCTCATAGGATGTGTCTAGTGCCACGAGGCTCATAAATTTTACTCCGCATGTCCAAACAGGGGATTTTATGTCGATGTTAACTTAACCAAGGATTGAAAGGAAACCATTGACATTCAAGTTGACAACGAATATAAAAAGTGGTGTATTTCAACCTCCCTAACGCATTTTATCATTTTCAATCCCCCAACCACCATATTAAATAATTACTCCTTATGAACCGATCGAAGCCTTCAATGGAACCCTCATAGTTTAATAAGCCCAAGGTGGTAGGAAAAGATAGTGGTTAGACGAAGGTCTCTAAAAAATACAACTATCAGGGTTAAGCCTTCCCCCTCATTTTTCACCCCCTAGTGACAAAACCCTCTTAAGAGGTGCATGTTGCCAACTACCTACTTGAATATATTAATTTACCTACAACCTAGTAAAGCCATGTTCCACAATTTTCACATCTTCATGTGAGCTCTACTCCTACTGTAATATCCTCTATAAGTGGTTCCTTCTCTAGGTGGTCATATAAACCACCTCGTAGTGGTGGCAATTCTCCCTGAGAGGACAATGGGGACAAATATCACTTCATTTCGCTTATATATTTTGTTCTTCCAAACCAATGCAATAATTTTTCATCTCTTGAATATTTTGAATATGGTCAAGGGGAACTCCTTATGGATAATATTTCCCAATGAACTTTATATCTTTTAATGTTTGAGATCTCAAAAAATCTTTGTGCTCAAGCTGTGTATGAACACTTTAGATCACTAGATTTTGTGTGTTTGTAAGAAGTAAAAACTTCAAGATTTCCTCTATAGACTGCTCTGAATTTCACATGGTCTAACATCGCTAAATTATCTACTATTCATGTTGACGACTGAGGTGGCATAATATATTGGTTTCCTTGAAGTTTTCCTCATTAATTTTTGCCACGAGGGGTGATCTTTCACACTTGTAAATTTGGCTTATCCTTGATGTTAATGGACATTTATTTGGGATGCTTAAAAATTTTGTTCCCAATGATGGCCCTAATAGAACGAGTTCATGGAAATATTTAGTAGATAACCTACCCCTTACCATGTGGCTTATGTCTAAGAATTTTAATATGGTGGAATGTCATGAGGACAAAGTCTGTGCCTTTATGATGAGATGGTGTGTGGGATAATGTGAGGCCTAGATTTATTTTTAAAACCAATGGGGCCTACTCAACCATATTTTATAGTGGCACTTAATAACTATGATGCTTTTGTTTACATGGACAAACTACTATGTTAGCACCGATAGGGTCCTCAAAAGGCTAGACTATTATATGGTTTTTGAGCAAAATATTTTCTCTTCTGTAATTATTGATAGCCAACCTATCATCATTCATCTTGATCACGTTCTCTCAAACCACTCTTTGATCACTTGTAGACTAGAGTGGATCAAAATTCATTTTAAGGTGCCACATAATAAATTCATCCTTAACACTTCCCTCATGATCCATGAATGTACCATACACCTCATTGCCTAGATCTATAATCTTTCACCTTGGCAACCTTATGTTTTTAATTGAATAGAGTGGTGGAATGAGGCTATATGTCACACCATTGCCTTTCTCTTCCATTATAGAAAGTATATTTATCATGTTTTAAAGTGGGGGGAAGAGTTTGTGCTCAAATGATATCATAATGTTACCTTTATTCTTGAGTATACCCATTTAAATTTATAATGACAAACCCAAGCCACTTCTATTGAACAACAACTCAAAGTGGCAGATCATCATGCACCTAGAGGGGCATAGCTTTTAGTTTACCTTCATTGGCTCAAAATTGGAGATAAGGTTTTAAAGGAATTATTTAACACTCTCAAAGCCAAAGAATATTGAATCCAAATTAGGGTCATCAAGTCGACCCATAGGAGACTCACTACTCTTCCTGACATCTCCTCTACTTTTATGGACCACTATAAATTAGTGTTTCAAGCTCATGAGGAAATAGTTGAGAGGGATTAAAACTTGAAATAACACATGTGGATCCTTATAAACTCAAAACAATAGACCAAAGGAAATGTGATGTTGTTGTCTTAATTCATGGGCTCTCCCATGCTCTTCGTAGCATGAGTTAATACAAAGCCTTGGGCATTGATAGATTTTGTTGTGAATTTTACAAATCCACCTAGGATTTTATGGGGCTCGACCTACTCCAAGATTACAAAGAGGATTTTCAAAATAAATCATTATGTTCTCTTATTAATCATGGAAATATCAAGTTCATACCTAAAGTATGTGACCCATAACTCATTAATAGTTGTCACCTGATCACTTTACTAAATTTATCTTACAAGATTCTCGCTAAATATTTGGCCAACTGTCTCTGACTCATTTTGCTTACCATTACCATACCCAATCAAACTAGTTTTTTTTAAGTAAATATATTATTGACAACCTTGTTGTTATTTGGGAGGGAATGGAATGGGCTAGAAACTCTCATCAAATAACCATCTTTCTCAAAATTGATTTCAAGAAGGCTTATGATAGGATTGAATGACCTTTCATTCCTGCGATGCTACATGCCCTTAGCTTTGGCCCATTCATTATTTTGGCAATTCAAAATTTATTTATGTATGCCTCAGCCTATCTCACTATCAATGGTCTAAAATCTGATTGAATTGGCCTCTTTTCTCCATTTGTCAAGGTTTCCCTCTTATCTTATCCTTTTACATCCTCTCTGTTGACGTGTTGGGGTATTTATTAGCTCATAGATCTGAGTGGGATCTCTTCTTGGGTATTGTTATCCCTTATCGATCATATAATATCATTAATGGCCACTTTACATAAGACAACTTCCTCAATCTAGAAGAGCAATAAAAGTTGTTCAAGGAATTTTTGCACTACCTTGACACTTTTTACTTAATTTTAAGGTCTACTTGTAGTGGAATAAAACACAATGTTTTAGATAGAGTATGATGTACATGCCTGAGTGGTTACTAAAGTAAAATTGGAAGTGGATTCATAGAGAGGATAAATTCAAGTTTCTAGGTATCCTTTTCATCTTTGATATCTCCCCTATAGAGCTATGGTAGTTTGTCATAAATAGAGTGGAAAAAAAGTGGAGTATTGGGTCACCAAACCACTCTCTCTTGTGTGGAAGTTCTAGGTGTACACCAAAATTTTGGTTGCTACTCATGTCTATTATTCCTTCTATTGGGCCGCATATAAATTCTCCTATGATAAATTGACTTAAATTCTCATAGATTTTCTTTCATATAACACCAAGCAAATGTATATTTTCCACAGAGTTTCTTAGGACATATATTGTTTGCCTCATGATAAATAAGGTATAGGGATTATTGACATATACCAAAATATCATTTCTTTGTGTGTCAAATGAGTGGTTAGTGTTGACGTAGTGGATTTCACCCATGGACAGGAGGATGAGCTCCTGCCTTCCACACGCAACAATGGAAACTCCCCTCTCGCCTATGGGACTAGTGAAGCTGGAGGGGAGAGTCTCTAGATAAGGGCTAGCTCCCTCTGATGTATCTTTTAGGCCCTAGTTTCTCCTACTGCTAACAAATAAAATGAAAAAGGGGGGGGATGAAAAGGGAGAGAGAGATGCTGAAAATAGAACCTAAGCCAAAAAAAGAAAAGGTGATACACCAGAAAATGTGACCCACCCAGCCTAAATATACACTTTTCACCAAAAAGAAGCACCTATACACTTCATCTAAAGTGGGAAGCTCTTCTACTGTAGTCAGCTAGGGGTCTGTGAAAACACAGGGAGGAAGAAACTACCAGAGGCATCCTCAGACACACTTATGGTAGCCTATTCACAGGCACCTATATTCTTCCTGTAGACACTTCTGGTAGACCTGTAGAAAGGAGACTTCACAATGCACTGGACATGCTATGATTAATCTGTGGAAGCATGAAAGACAATGACTTAACACAAAAGAAGAAAATAGACATATACTTTAAAGTGCAGGTCCGGATAGAGGTAAAAATGCTAAGTCCTGATTCAAGGTAAAAATTGGCAGAGCTCTGCCTTACAAGCCTGAGAGATTTTTGGGCAGAGTTTTGCCTTAAGGCTAAGAGAGTGGATCTTTCTCAAATGAGAATTTTTACAATATATATAAAAAAAGGAAGAGAAATTGGCACTTCCTGGGAAAGATTTTGGCGCTCTTTGACAAAAATTCTAAAGGAATTCAAAGCCTTAAGTCTTTTTCACGCCCTTGGAGATCCTTCAGCTACCTTTGAAATGCTCCCTACCCTCTGCAAGGGCCTTTGGACTCAAAACTACCCTTTGCAAGGGCACCTGCCCTTCAGATTTGGGATGACCCCTTGAACCAATCCATTGAACCAAAAATGGTTCAACGGTTCAATGGTTCAATGGTTCAACACTGCGTGCCACTCCTTATTGAACCAAGCCTTTGAACCGTCTAATGAATCGAGTGATTGAACCAAGTGATGAACCCAGTCTTTGAACCAAACAATGAACCCGTCGATTGAACCAAGTGATGAACCCGCCAATTGAACCAAGCGATGAACCAAGTGTTTGAACCAAATGATGAACCCAATGTTTGAACCAAGTGATGAACTTAAATGTTGAACCAATGGTTGAACCAAGGCGTTGAACCAAGGAATTGAACTGGTTCAATGGTTCAAAGATGCCAACCTTCCTTGTGAATTTCTTCAGACAAGAGCCCAAAGAAGCCTTGTAAAACCCAGCACTTTCTGAAATGATTCTTCATGCGCTAAAAGACTAATCCTACAAAGTCCGTAGAAAAATCTTTTTTAAAGAATCCATTGAAACTTCACCTGCAAAGTCTGTAGAAATTTCACCTGCAGAGTTCGTAGAAATAGACCTACATAGTTCATAGAAATGGACCTACATAGTCTGTAGAAATGGACCTGCAGAGTCTGTAGAAAACCTCATTGGTGAGTCCATAGAAATCCAAGCTCTGCAGAGTCTGTAAAAATTCTTGGACTTGTGCAAAATCAAAAATTGAATGGCCTAGAGCAGTAGGGGAAGAAGGGGACTGATTTTTTGGCCTGTTGGGCAAAAATGGTCAACAAATTGGTGATTCCCAGGGGAAGCATGCCTGCTATGCTCAGAGACCATTTGCCTTGTATTCCATTGGGCATGGAGTCAGATGTAGCTTTTGAAGAAAGGTTAGCAACAGCCCCAAAGATCCAAGAATCAAACATGAAGCTTTTTACCCCACACATAAAGGAAAACACACAAGGCTAAAAACACTACCTGTGCAAACTGCACTTAGGAAAAGCAGGAAGAAAACTAAAAATAAACTACTATGTACAACTAACCAGGTGCATTTGCTTTCATCTTGGATCAAAAGGAAAACTTTTTAATCCCCCTTCCTAGCAAGAAGACTTATGGTGCCAGACAAGTGGATGAATGAAAGGGAGATTTGGTGACCTACTCCTCTTGCCTATCACCTAGATTGGCTGGTATTTGAGTGGATTAGATTTGAACATGCTTCCAACATATGTGTACTCTGCTTGTTCTTGGAAGCTTGTTGAATGTTGGTCCTTCATGCTGGTGCATATCACCAAGAAATATGTGGCTGTTGGGTCATCACCATAAGCCCTTTGATATGTATAACTCCCTTGCATTGCATTATGGTCCGACCCATTTCCTTCTGCTTCATTGAAGACTCTATCAGACTCATCCTCTACTTCCTCTTGGCCTTCTTGAAGAAGGGTGACTGTTTTGATGTCTAAAATGGAATCACAAAATGATTGCTCATCCCACAGAACATCACCTCTTTTTTCAAAAAACTCTTCTTCAAGTCTTTCCTCAAGGGAGACCAGCCTTTCCTTTTCCTCCTCAAAGATCAGGATCTCTAGATGTTCAAAGATATCCTCCTGATCCTCCTCAAAGATCAAGATCTCTAGATGTTCAAAAATATCCTCTTGATCTTCCTCCAACTTAGGCTCCTCAGAGTAGTCGTCCTCCTCATCGAAACAACAAGGAAGTTCATCAAATAAAGGGGGAGAGAGCTCACCATGCTTATGTTCCTCCTCGTATTACTGGAACATCTACATGTATGCATGACCTAAGTCTTCTTCATTGCTGATGATGCCTTCACAAGGAGCATCAATAATGATTTCTTCTTTGTTGTTTTTCATGATAGCCTCTTGACAAACTACAAATTGGATCTTCTACTCCTCACTCACCTCCTACAGAAAAGGTTCCTCCTTAAGAAGGGGTGAAGTGGGAAAAACATGTGGAAGAGGAGGCAGTCCTTAAGCTAGAATCAAATGATTCTCCTCCTTCCATCTAGCTAGCACTTCATCAATATTAGGTGTGGCTTGATAGCTCTCTTGGGGGTGTGTAGATGGGGTGTGTTCAGACACAGAATGTGCCATTGGTCTGAACCGTCCATCACACATTGGCTGAGGAATATCTCTCTGGATTCCAACTTTGCAATTCTCCTAGCCATATCCTCTTGGAAGAGCCTTTCCTGGAGGTCACCAGCATTATCATGAGTAGGGGCAGCCTCATCTTCTTCAAGGTTTTGAGTAAAACCTTTCTTCTCCTCCTTCATGCCCATGATTCTATTGTTTTCTTCTAGTTCAGGATCTCAGAATTGGAATTTTGCTCCTATGAATAGGCAACAACTTTGTTTTCTTCAAGGTCCTAGGGCTCCTCCACAAGGTCTGAAAGTTTTAACTCTCTTTCACGAAGCAGCCTCATCCTATCCTCTAAATCTTCAATTTGTTGGGCTAGATTATCCTGAAAGAGTCTTTGTTGGAGGTCACCAGCATCATCATGTTGAGTAGGAGTAGTTTCAAGAGAGATGTGATGGTTCATAATGCTCCCCCTAAAGGAAGATTCATGATCTAAGGAATTTAGAAGGTTCATCTCCATGGGAGGTTGTTCCAGTTCCCTTTTATGCTTGAAGGCTAGGCGTACATGGTCAAGAGCAGGGTTGATTGATGCATCAGATGAGCTAGAGTGAGCAAGTGCCATCTGATAGAAAGGATTTCGTGTATAAGAGGGGGCTTTCTTTAGGATAGGAGGGGGTGTGCAAGGCTGACTACCTTAAATGAATGAATTCCTCCACTTTGCTACCTCTTCCTCCATGGATTGTAAGGCTTGAGCTTACCTGAACAAACATGCCTCTTTGTACATCAGGTCCTGCTGATAACCATATTGCTCATCCAGTCTATCTATTTCCATTACCTGATTATCAAACTCCAGCGGCACCTCCCTTATCGTTGAAGGGCAACTAGGAGAGCTACTTGAGGTGATTGCATAAAGATCCTGAGCTTGATCATAGTCATATGAAGGAATACAAGGTCCATGATTTTGTGCAAAGGAATTATACATACAAAAATAAGATTTTTGATGGCACCTGGACTGCTTAACCAGTTGATTCAACTCAGAGTCACCATTGATGTTGATGCAAAATCCTCCAAAGTCTGGTTGGTTAAAGAACACACCAAAAATTCTTCAACTCTTTGGACAAAACCTGTCCTAGTTGGTCCCACCGGGCACTCCAAAAATTGTTGATGTAGTGGATTTCACCCGTGGACAGGAGGACAAGCTCCTACCTTCCACATGCAACAATGGAAATTCCCCTCTCACCTGTGGGACCGACGAAGCTGGAGGGGAGAGTCTCTAGATAAGGGCTAGCTCCCTCTAATGTATCTTTTAGGCCCTGATTTCTCCTACTGCTAACAAATAAAATGAAAAAGAGGGGGATGAAGAGGGAGAGAGAGATGCTAAAAATAGAACCTAAGCCAAAAAAGAAAAGGTGATACACCAGAAAATGTGACCCACCCAACCTGAATATACACTTTTCACCAAAAATAAGCGCCTATACACTTCATCTAAAGTGGGAAGCTCTTATGCTGTAGTCAGTTAGGGGTCTGTGAAAACATAGGGAGGAAGAAAGTACTAGAGGCATCCTCAAACACACTTATAGTAGCCTATTCACAGGCACCTATATTCTTCCTATAGACACTTCTGGCAGACCTGCAAAAAGGAGACTTCACAATGCACTGGACATGATATGATCAATCTATGGAAGCATGAAAGACAATGACTTAACACAAAAGAAGAAAATAGACATATACTTTAAAGTGTAGGTCCAGATAGAGGTAAAAATGCTAAGTCTTGATTCAAGGTAAAAACTAGCAGAGCTCTGCCTTACAAGCCTGAGAGATTTTTGGGCAGAGTTTTGCCTTAAGGCTAAGAGAGTGGATCTTTCTCAAATGAGAATTTTTACAATATATAGAGAAAAAGGAAGATAAATTGGCACTTCCTGGGAAATATTTTGGCACTCTTTGATGAGCTGGCCCATGTGCGCTCTGAGCCTTGGGAAGAGGGAGCCATCTGATTGTCGATTTTTGCTTTGACTTTGGCATTCCACATTAATGTGAAAAACATGGCCGCACCTCTTTTTTGCAAATAGAATACTCTTTTCAAGGCATTTGTGCGACTTGTCTGCTCATAAATGCAAACTAGAAGAAAAATAGGCCACACCGTTTGGTGACCATCTGACAATAACTCGCCTCCTCTTTGCCGCTTGAACTGTTTTGTCTCTTTCTACACCTTGTCTTCTTCCTACTCTTTCAGCCCTTAGGGGTGATCTTCTGGTGGGTCACTACATTCCTTGGGCTCTTTTCATGGTTGGCGCTAAGGCTATTCAAAAGCAAATGACTATTTCATTACCTTAAAATTGACACTCGCGCCCCTGTCATCACTTTAAAACAACGGCTAATCTACCTCCTTAAAAGTCTATGAGAATTGTCTCAGTCCTTTGTCCTTTTCTTTCAGGTTCTTTGACTTTTCTTTGTGCTGGTGGCCTTCCTCTGAATTCCTTTAGACTTTTGTCTGAAGGAATTCCTTTGAACAAAAATTTTGAAGGAATTCAAAGCCTTAAATCTTTTTTGCGCCCTTGGAAATCCTTTGGCTGCCTTTCAAATGCTCCCTGCCCTTCGCAAGGGCACCTACCCTTCGGATTTGGGACGCCCCCTTGAACCAATCCATTGAACCAAAAGTGGTTCAACAATTCAAAATTTTAATGGTTCAACATTGTGTGCCACTCCTTATTAAAGCAAGCCTTTGAACCGTCTGATGAACTGAGTGATTGAACCAAGTGATGAACCTAGTGTTTGAACCAAACGATGAACCCACCGATTGAACCAATCAATGAACCCACTAATTGAACCAAGTGATGAACTAAGTGTTTGATCCAAATGATGAACCCAGTGTTTGAACCAAGTGATGAACTTAAATTTTGAACCAATAGTTGAACCAAGGTGTTGAACCAAGGCATTGAACCAATTCAATGGTTCAATGGTTCAAAGATGCCAACCTTCCTTGTGAATTTCTTCAGACAAGAGCCCAAAGAAGCCTTGTAAAACCCAACACTTTCTGAAATGATTCTTCATGTGCTAAAAGACTAATCCTACAAAGTCTGTAGAAAAATCTTTTTTGCATAATTCATAGAAACTTCACCTGCAGAGTCCTTAGAAATAGACCTATAGAGTCTGTAGAAATTTCACCTACATAGTCCATAGAAATAGACCTACAAAGTCCATATAAATGGACCTACAGAGTCCATAGAAATGGACCTGTAGAATCCGTATAAAACCTCATTGGTGAGTCTATAGAAATCCAAGCTCTGCAGAGTCCATAGAAATTCCTGGACTTGTGCAAAATCAAAAAATGAATGGCCTAGAGCAGTAGGGGAAGAAGGGGACGGATTTTTTGGCCTGTTGGGAAAAAAATGGTCAAAAGTTAGATCCATTTAAGATAATTAATCTTAGAAAATTATTCTACGTCATTGCATATCACATTGATCTCCTTATGGTAAACCCAATTTGAAGAACATTAGATTCTATATTCTCTTAATTACATGTGCTCCAATCAAAATTAAAGGTTTTTTTATGGCTAAAAACATCTAGAAAACCTATGAGGTTGTTAAGCCTTATCTAAATTAGGTTGGTGATGGATTTTACAGTGGCCTTTCCTTCCAAAACCACAATCTTTAGTGGTCTCCCATCATGACCAATACTCATCTTTTGTTGGCAAAATTTCTTGGTATAAAATCCTTGAGGCTTTTTTAAAAATGAATTTGTTTTATAAAGTATTTATTTTTCACTCGTGATTGGCTCCCTAGCCTATTTTATAATCAAAATTAAATCTAAATAATATTGACTTACCAATTATTCTTCACATTTAGGAGCTAATTCCAAATGTAATGCTCCAAAAGTTTGGTCTTTTCCCTCCACACTCATGGTGGAAGGATTAGATATAGAAATGTGATACCCACTTCGATAATTATTCTCTAAGCCTCCTTTATCAGGTGATGATCCACTTTTCCTTAGTGATCAAAAATCTCAATAGGTGTTATAAGCTTAACTCTTTGCCTAGAACATGGCTTGTTTAGCTCAACAAAAATTAGAAGGAAAAGATTGAACCTAAGCTATCTTTCTTCCTATGGTACCTAGTTTGTCAAGGCATCCCACTTGGGGAGTGTCTTTATCACTTGGGGTTGATCCACCCAAGTGCCTAACCTTTCATAGACTAGATTATTTCAAACACACATTCTAGACATGTCCCAAATCTTAGTCTTCTTGGTAGTGGATACATAGTCTCGTTCATCCCTACCACTCTAAGCCTTTGTCCTAACACTTAGCCATATTTAGGGATTCTGATAATTAGCCTACCTCTATAGCTTTTATATGGAGTTTCTTCAAATATATCATTCTATTTAAATTATGGAAAGCTATAACCATTATTTTGTTTAATAATATGAATCTTCTTATCATTTGTCAATTAATTATAAGGTTTCTTTATTATCTTTGTCTTATATGTAAATTCAAGTTCAAGCTAATAAGAACACCATGGAAATCAAACATATTTAAGAGTTTCTTGATCACTAGGGAAATTACTCCTACAATGCGAGTTATGTCCCCTTAGACCATCCACCATCTCCAGCTCATACATGTAGTTGAAGATAGTCTCACAATTGCAGTAAGTTTTCCACCCCCTAACATGGAGGATGGAGATCACCACCACTACATGGAAAAATTGATTCCCTCCTAAATGGGGATGCCAACTGGCCCTTATATCATTGTGATGTAGCCTCTTGATAAAAAAGACACTATTTTTTTAGGTCTACCAGACCCTATGGATGGTTGGGTGGTGTTATATCCTCTATCAGAAGAACCTTATTAGCCTCCTCTACCACCCAAGGATGATCCTCCACCACTCCCTTCTAGTGTTATAGCATGTGCCTATGTTAATTCTATGAACATGAGATATATGTATTTTTTTTTGTGTTGTGTTATATCTAACATTGTTATGTGACTTTTATTTTTCTATTGTCGTGTTTGAGATAGTATTTTACTCTAGAAAGGAGTCTAGGTCATGCATACCTACCAATTGCCTTACTATGTTACATTTTCTATGTTGTTATTTTATTAATAATATTGATATTGAAGTGTTCCAATAGTGATATTATTTGATTCACTTCATACTGAAGTGTTTTCATATAGGTATCATGTCTATGCTTAGAAAGTTGATCAAATTGTCTATATAGTATTCTAATCTACATTTAATGGTAATGTTTAACTACTAGAAAGATCATAACTTGTGACATGTAGCTTATTTACGGTTTTAATCCACATCATTGAATTTTTAGCATTGACCAAGCTATTCAAATTATTTATTTACTTATGTATTTCTTTATTTTTTTTTAAATAGTCTAATTTCAAGGTTATGTCAAAAGATTCCATTTTTATTTCTTAGTTTAAGCACTCCCATTGTAAGTATTAGTTAGTAGGGGATAAAATGGTGAATTTAATTCATTAGTTTAGGCTTGTCACCTTCTAACTTATGTTTCCATTAGTAAAGTTTTTAGTGAATGTAGTGCATAATAAATCACTCTTATGCCACATTTGTTACATCTAAGTCTAATTTGAAGATAATGCACTATGTATACATAAAATTATTGAAATATCTAAATTAAAATGAAATGTAATTAACCATTCTGCTTAAATGAGAGGTGACCATTCTACTCACTCTGCTCCATTTACTACTCATTTTCATTTAAAATTTGTTGTGTCTCTTAGCTCTATTAGTTTTTGCATGATTATTATTCATTTGGTATTTGACTCAAATTCTTGGCACCCCCTTTTGGTCACTCTAGTTGGGTTTTGTTTCATCTCAGTTCTGTATTTACTCCAAAATTTTTGGGGTTCTTGCAACTCTTTGATAAGCCTTTGATCTCTTAGATGAATCTTACATGCTCATATTTTCTTTGGGACTATTATGAAGAAGCCCATGTCTAGACTCACTCTAAAAGGATCTTATTTACATATCTAGTTTAATCCCTTCTGGTATCTTTGACCCTTTTTTTTCAATGTTTGTCGATGGTGATATTGTTGTGAGTAACACCTAGGTGACCTCTTATCTGATTGATCTGTATTCTTAATGTCTAATAGAGAGAGTCTTGACATCCTAGTCTTCCATGGTATTATCCTTGGTGTCCCCCCAAAATGACCCTGAATCACATGGTCTTGCCTATATCTAGGATAGAGGCTCCTATATCTAGGATAGAGGCTCCTCAATCTACTCATTAAAATTTGGGAATATTTTTTCTATGTGTGCAAATATAACAACCCTCAATCTCCCTGTTATTTTCACCTTAGGTGAAAAGGTTTGATCTAAGGCTTTGGGTGGGTTTTGGTCCACCACCATGAATTTTGGTATGAATTACAAAGGCCCTTAGTCTACCTCTATGAAAAAATCAAGTTGGGAAGATGTTCAGCTAATGCATTTTGAGTTTGTTTGAACCCACAACACATGGTCAGGCAAAGGAATGTCAAAAAGATGTTTCCTCGAGGAAGAGGCTCACTAATCTATCGCTATTGTTTCTCCAAGTTGGTTAAATTTTTCTTGTGCATCTATGTCTATGAATGTGTTTTTAATATCTTCTACCTTTGTTAGATTCACATTAGAAAATATCCCATCTAAATTTATGTATCATGTTATAAGCTTATTACCAACATTTAGTATTGGAGCATGGTTATGATCTTTGTAGAGGTTAGGAATAGCTTATGATAAATAAGTTAAAGTGATATCTTTGAAATATAATCTTATGAAAATAATATGAATGGAAGTAGTAAAGTGGAATTTTAAAATTTCAAATGTCATAACTTTAAATTATGGAAGCACAAGATGGAATATCTCAGTATGGATATAAATCATTAGATTTTCATTATATAAAATTCACCCACTAGAATGAAATAAGAAGAATGGAATAAATTTTATAGGAAAGCACAAAAATCTTTTAAATTATGCTTTTCAGATTCAATTTTATTGAATGTGTCAGTTGAAAATACTATGAATCTTCCATGGGATAAGTTAGGCACATTGTACAAGGCCAAGTCACTAGTGAACCAAATTTTCTTACTAAATAAGTTGTGTTCATTGTGAATGAGTCATTGTAACTCAGTTATAAAATATTTAAATGTGTTCAACATTATGATCAATCAACTAAAATGAATAGATGGTAGCATGAAGGGTGAAGAGAAGTGCATCACATTATTTTTCTCCTTGTTGGAATCTTGGGATAATTTGGTGATGTTGGGCCCCATTTCATGCTAATTAATAGATATATACCAACTTGACAAACACCTAAGTGAAATTCAACCTTAGTGTGTGGTTACTATTTTATCTTCTAGTAGTACTAGTTGGCTAGTGATTAACAACTCCAATTAGCATTGAGAAATAGGTGTATAGGATAGCGACAAGCCATTAAAGACAAGAGAATCCTTTTGAATCAATTAGCATCAAGAAGTGAGTGTATGAAATAATGAGTACACATTAAATAAAAAGTGTATTGGAGGTAGATGTATGTGTACCTCCAGCACTATCTCAACAATCAGCACGCTCCATTCCCCATGAACCTAGGATGCTTTGAAGCCTATAAAAGGAGTGGAGTTCAACTAAAGAAAAAAAGGTGAGCTAGAGTATCTAAGCTCTGGTGAATTAATTTTGGATAGTTTCCATTAGTAGATAGAATTAGTTTGGGATGCTTTTAAAGCTCCATTTTGTAGCACCCAGGCTCACTTGTGAGCCTCTGGACCTGTAATAGTTTAAGTTGAGCTTATGCTCAATTATATGGACTATGCATGTATTGCTTAACATATTAATGAAGATTTCTTTGTGCAAATAGCTAATAAACTAAATGGTTAAGTCTTAGTATGTTATTGATTTCAAGTTTTACTTTTCCAATTGTATGGACAAGTTCTCATAGGTTTCTCACTTGACTCACTCATGGTGGACTTACAACTAGAAAGTAACCTTACGCCCATGATATAAAATGTATTAAGTATGGTTAAGACCCTGTATGCCAAATGAAACCCATGCCTGAGCACAAGACCATGCCTAAGTCTATTGACCCAACATTTAATTGGCCCTTAAGCACCTAAATTCCTTTGAGCCTATGAAACCCAAGGCTTGTGCCTATGAATACATAACCATCATTGTGCTAACCCAAGTCCTTGGAGAGTAGAGTGTGCCATGGAACAACTAACCCAACATACACCTCGGTCCCTTCTATACTACATTTCAAGTGAGAACCTAAGGCTTTTGCCTTGTGTATATTGATGCCAACATAGATGAGTGTTAAATTTTTAGTGTTATAGGAATTATTAGGGCTTTCACCCCCTTAGAATAAGCCTAAATCTGAGCTGGATAGCTAGTTAGGCATGTGACTAGGCCTATGACCCAAAAGGAAACTTTTATACAACATTTTGGTTTCATTACCAGGATTATTGAATTTTGTTGTTGCAATGGTGTACCAAGACAATGCTCTAACTCTCACTTGATAACATCAAGCACTGGTTGGAACTAGTGAAAGATAGCTTTGCACTAAGGCATCTAACTTATAGAGGGTATAACCCAATGAAGTGGATCCAAAACCACTTATATGATACCCTATATCAGGTTTTATTTTGTGAACTAATGAAATAAGTGTACCACTAGTTCATTGTTTATGTAACCCATAGAAATTAGAGTTATGGACAACACCTCAAGTGGATGAAAGAGCACCTAAAGAGGCTCGAGAACTTAGACATCACCTAGACTAGATTTGCAAACATGGTAGAAAGGGGCATTGAGTAGTTATATGCTTGAACTCATAGTATCAACATACTCCTACCTTGAAGAAGTAGAGTACCAATTCCTACATGAGCCTAGAAGTGCATTTATGAAAGAACTCGACATAAAACTCAAATAGTTAACGGTAGATTATGGCTTCAAAATAGTGAGGATGTAAGCCTAAAGTCCTCTCACATATGAGTAGTGCAATGGGTTAGAATGGGATGTGTAGGTGAGGTGCAATGGTAGGGGAAGAGTAAATTGATAACTGGGAGCTCAGGCGATAGGCTTATAACAAGAGGAGGCATGGACTAATAGAATATTTAGAACCTGGGAGTGTTGGGAGGACCCATAGCAAGTGGGAAGGGCATGTAGAAGGATCTCTTGAATGGTAGTCATGCCCAAAGGAAGGATCCCTCAAAACCTTGGAACAAGCTCCACATTTGATGGGTGAATGCTTAGGGTCCCTTTAGAAACTAACCATTAGAGATATGTCAGATGCACCTACCCCATTTAAACTTACATTACAAGTTCATACACTAGATTCCCCAAAGGAAAATAGAATATTGACAATTGACCTTGTTGTCAACATAAACTTTGATCATTTTACAAATTTAGACCAAAACTTCATGATTGAAAAAGTCATCTTGTATGAATAGGTAAGTGAAGATACCTCTAGACTGTGAAGCACCAACCCAACTAGATAGAACCTGCACATAAGCACCCTAGTTTAGCTAATGTCAGCTACATAACCTAGGAAATAACCCATAGGAAGTGGCCCTATGCCACTAATTAGTAGTACAGTGGCATCATCTTATTGTACCATTAGTAACCATTGAACCAGTGCCTAGCCTAATGGTTAGAAGCCTTGGAGGACCAATTCCAAGACAAGCACCAAGAGGTCAATTACCTCAAGAATTGGCTACTCCCCAGTGCCAAATTTATTATGAGATGGATATGTACCTACCAGAGTACTAAGGCACCAAAAATTCCATAGAGCATGTGCTCAAGTGTGAGTTATAATGGTACACTTGAGGAATAACTCAATCTGAATGCAAGGCAACCCAGTTCATGACAACCTTGCTTAATCATGCCCATACTTGGTATAATAATTTTAATCTTAACTAGGATATGGTTGATTATGACACCTTGAAGGGATAATTTTTGAAGGAGTTTGATATACCTAAGTTTGAGTAGCAAAGCATCACTATACTCAAAGAGATCAACTAGGTATTGTTAGAAAGCATGCACTTGTATGATGGGAGATTCAAGACCCCCTCTCCAAGATCCCTTACAACATTCACCTCTCCTAGCATGCACAATGGTTTATTTGAGGGTTGTTTATGTATTTTAAAAGCGTGATATCCATGAAAACATTCACAGACCCTCAATAAGTACTTAAAGCCATGCTCATAGCAAAGGTGGTTAGGAGTGTTGATATAGGCATTAGCCCATTAATAAAGGTACAAATTGTATCTATGGACTTCCAACTATAAAATCTAACTACTAGTTCATCACAAGATGCTCAAAGTGGGTTATGGTGTACTGAGTGTGAGAAAAAGGGGCATAATAGAAATAACTATCCTTGGAGGAATGTGTGCACCCTACTTCTCAGTTATGAAGTTTTTCATGAAGTGCATGATGTTTAAATCTTCCCCTTATTAAAACATGCCAATCAGGTTAACACAACCATTTACTACAAGTTGTATGATGCCTGCACTCATAACATAACTAATTGTTGAGTCATTGATGAATATGCCAAAACATGGAGAGAGGCACATGGTAGGCAACTATGATATCCAGAGGGAAGGCAAAATAAGTAAATAAGGGTTATGGATAATATAATGTTGTCTATGGGAACCAAAGAGGTGCTAGAGGGAAAGGTGGAGGACATGGTGGAGGATGATTCCCACCATGATTATGCTACAAGTATGCATCAACTAAGTACTATCAGTGTGACTACCTGATGCATTCAACATGTAGGTATTATCAAGGACTGCATGGTGATCAAAGAGTACCCCAAATTTTACAAAAAGTTGACCCAAGGAAAAATGAGCATTGATAAAGGCATAGGGTTGATAAGGCATGTGCCTAAAGATATAAAGTGGGATCCAAAGGTGAAACCATCATTCTTAGAGCTAATCAAGGTGTAGGAAACCACATGGAGTGGGTTCACCACTCAGCCATCAATTATTCCAACACAAGAGCTATGCTTAGAATATGGTGAACTAAGATGCATCGAGTGCATAGCATGACCTAAGCCAAAAGATGCACCCCACCCTGACCTCGTGCATCAAAAGTATGTCTTACAACAAGCCATGAGTGTAATACAAAATTTATATGGAGAACCCTAGTTGGATAGAGACCTAAAAGTGCAAGCTACCACCTCATGTAAAAAACAAGATAGTCAGGAGGTTGAAGTATAAGAACTGACAAAAATCTTGTACCTCATACAAATAGATGAAATGCTTACCCTATTGAAAAATGTAATCTTAGAGTATGCAGGGACAAAACCAAATGAAGTTATTATTCCACATATGGAATGGGCACATGAAGTAAGGCATACTCAAAATGTAGAGTATGACCAAGAGCTTTTATTAAATGCCATTATCGATGGATGGTCCATCTATGAGGTGTCGATCAACATCAATGAAAAGGTCAATATTCTAACCAAGACTGCTTGGGATAAGATGGGCAGACTAGCTTTGAGACCTTCACCCCATGTACTTTTCATGGCCAATAAGACCTAAGCACAACTGATTAGAATTATGTAGGGTGCTATTATAGATATTATGGTTTTCAAATTCCACACTGACTTCAAGGTTATTGAGTTAGCAGAATAGGATAACTACCCAATGCTTCTAGGGATACCTTGGTGTTATGCTAACAATGTAGATATGTGATTCAATAAGTGATACATGACCTTAAAAATGGAAAGGAAAGGATATTGATCCCATTTTTAGTGACCAAGGACCACCCTATGTAGAGAGCATTGATTTAGATGATGAGATCAACCATAAGTATATTATCATAGTACAAGGTTTCAAGAATTTCCATCCTTTAGATCAAGTATTACTTTTTTAAGAGGATGGGTAGTCATCCTTGGACACCACCAATGTCACTTGTGATGGATGGGTTTAAGAGGCATATGAGACCACTAGTTGTACATTCCATTTAGTGCATGTAAAGGTGCTAAGGCTTATGAATACTAGCTAGGTCTAAATTGATCATGCTCTGAAATGATGGATCCCTCACTAGGAAAATAAGGAAAAGAGGGAACTCTACCTAAGTAAAGGCTATCTTGCAACGTTCCCAAAGTTTAAAGGGAAAAACCTAGTGAAAAGGTATGTCCATGACCTTGAATCATGTATCCCCAAAGAGACAAATAGAATGGGCACACTTGTGTATAGCTTGAGGAGCACTGTAGCATGATGGTGGGTAGTGCAAAGGTCTAACTTGCCAATTTAACTAGAGATAAAAGTAACTATTTTCACCAAATTTAGGAGTAATGAGAACTTGGCTATCTTGACATACTCTAACAAATTTGACCCTATGGAACATATGTACCTATGCAAAGAGACATGGACTAAATGCAATGTGACTACCCCCAAAGAACTTATAGGTACATGCCTTTTACAAGACTCTAAAGACATGGGTGTGATCATGGTACATGGGTAATGAGACACACCAAGAGATAACCAATTAGGAGGTCTGTAAGGAGAATTTTATGCATACCATCTCCTTTTCCTCATAGAACTTGGATTTGGTCAAGTTGTTGTAAGTAATTTGAAGAGTAGTGTTCAAAGACACCACCATCCTCAAGGAGCACTTGAAAGACATGTTTAGAGATAAAGGGTTAGTGCTCCCAACCTTCTTTGAGGAATAAATGCTCAATAGTGACTCGAGTGAGGAAGGTGATGAAAATTGGAAGGAGTGATACTAGAAAATGCTAACCACCAAAAGAAAGCTTGTATGCCAAGTAGATGATAGTGCTCCTAGTAAAGAAGACCCCACTCATCTTCACATTGAAACAATGGAGGGAATTTTTCAAGTGGAGGACTCTCACCAAGATAATAATGAACCATACCACACCCCACATAAGACTATGAAAGTGGATATCAACATAGAAGGAGAGCCAAATATGGCTACTCTAGGCACCTATTGGTTTAACACAGAGCTAGTACACATCGTAGACCTCCTGAAAGAGTTCCAAGACTTATTCCCTAGGACTTATCAAGATATGAAGGGCACCCACCCATGCCTTAGGAAAATGAGCATAAATTTAATTGGTAGTGAAATATTAGATTAAAAACATCCCTACAAGATGAACCCTAATCTCCATGCCAAGGTCAAAATAGAGATCAATGTTATGTTGGTGCAGGGGTTATTTACCCTATGTCGGAGTCCAAGTGGGTAAGCTTAATGGTGATAAGCATCAAGAAGGATGGGTGCATTCACATTTGTGTCAATTATAGAATTTTGAATGCCTCCTGCATCAATAACCCTTTCCTAACTCCATTCACTGATGAAGTCTTGGAAGGCATTGTAGGCTTCAAGATCTACACCTTCACTAATAGATTCTCTAGCTACCACCAAGTCAAGATTCAAGAGGAAAATAAGCCTAAAACAACCTTTATAATTGGATGGGGTTTTTTTGCATATAATGTGATGCATTTTGGACTCAATAATGCACTATCCATGTTCTCCATAGTGGTGATTACCATGTTTAAATATTCCATCCATAGGTTCCTCCAAGTCTATCTAGATGATTGGATGGTGTATGGCCTCATCAAATACCATTGTGACAACCTACATCTAATGTTTGATAGGTGTAGGAAACTTTAGATATCCTTGAACTTGAAAATTTTCATCTTCACAACACCGTTTGGAAACCTACTCAGGCACATCATCTGTAAGGATGGTTTACTCATTGATCTAGTGAAGATCACCATCATCATTCAACTACAAACTCCTTTCACATAGAAATACATCTGTGCCTTTCTTATCCACTATGGATATTATAGAAAATTCATAAAGAGTTATGCAAAGATTATGATGCCACTACAAAATCTTCTATGCAAAGATGGACCATTATACTGAGGTGAAGCAAAAGAGGATGCATTCAAGACCTTGAAGCTCAAATTAGCTAGCACACATATCTTATAATTTTTAAATTAGACAACACATTTTCATGTCCATGTCGATGATTCTAGATTTGTGATTGGTGCACTCTTGGTATAGCCTAATGAGGGAAAAATGGATCATCCTATCTCCTTCACCAGTAGGAAGTTAACCTCAACATAGTATAATTACACTATCATAGAGTGTGAGGTGCTCACCATGGTCTATGCCTTACAAAAATTTAGACAATATTTATTGGCAACCCCATTCATCTTTTTCACTAATCATGAGGTGCTCAAGTAACTCATAAACAAGCATGTTTTACATGGGCACATATGCAGATAGATAACTCTATTCTAGGAATTCCAGTTCTCCATTGTGATTAAGCTTGGAAAGCAAAACTTGGGGCCAGACCATTTGCCCTACATTAGTTTTGGTGATGTAGTGGTGCCTATTGAGGATGATATGCTAGATGTGAAACTATATATATTCTAATGCATCCTCAAGGATTTGGCAAAGATCACTGCTTGTCTAATGTCTAGAGTTGTGCCATAGATTATGATGAATAAGGAAAAGAAATAGCTAGTAGTTCATTCCACCCCCTTTTGAATCATCAGTGGAGAATTATATAAGCTAAGTAGAGATGAAGTGTTGTGTCAATGTGTCTTAGAGCATAAAATAAACTCTATATTACAAGAGGTACATGAAGGCATAGTAGGAGGAAATTGTGTTGGAGACACAATTACATGAAAAGTGTTGCACTAAAGCTTATGGTGGATAAGTTTGTTCTAAGATGAAAAGAACTACACCAAGGAATGTGATGTATGATAGCACATAAAGAAACCTTACCATTTATATGAGATGCCCATCATCCCCATTATTTCCTAAGTGATATTCGATAAATGGGCCATTGATTTTTTTTGGGTCAATAACTTCTATAGCATGATGTACAAGTGCAAGGTATATTTTGGTGGCCACATATTATTTCACCAAATGGACTAGGGTCATGCTGATAAAAGACTAAATAGATACCATAGCCACATGCTTCATCTAGGAAAACATAAGTAGATATAGGTGCCCACTCAGTCTGAATAGTGACATGGGCACTCACTTTATCAATGAAATGGTGCACATCCTATTGGCTGAGTATATGGTGGGACACCACAAAATGACCCCTTATCATCTACAATCAAACAACATATCTGAGGCATTTAACAAAATTATAGGAACATGCCTCACAAAGATATACAATGTTGGTTTTAAGGATTGGGATGATCAAGTATCAACAATGTTATGGGTATATCACACAACTTACAAGTGCTTGAATAAGGCTACACCATTTCAATTAGTGTTTGGCACTAAGGTGATCCTCTCAATGGAGTTCTTGGTGCCATCATTACACATCATGCACATTGGTCATCTAAATGACCAAGTGTCATTGAACGTAAGTTTGGAGGACTTGGAACACCTAGATGAGATGTGTACCCAAGCAAAGTGGAGATAATAGATAGAAAAGGCATACCAAAAGCTCTGACATGACAAGCATATAAAGAATAAGGTACTAATAGAAGGAGAATTTATATTGATTTATGACTCCAAGTATTTTAAGCACCTAATAAAACTAAAAATAAGGTGGATGGACCCTTATATCATCTACCACATATTAGAGATAGGCGCATGAAATTTACACACTTTGACTGGTGAAATGCTCCTTGGGTATTTTAATAGAAATAGGTTGAAGTCATATCAGTAATAGGATGGTGCTTGTGCCATAAAAACACTGACTTATTGGTTAATTCTTAGTTTGAGTTGAGATGAACAAAATAACATTTGGAAGAAGCCAAATAATTTTTTTTTGTTTTATTGATAATAGTGTAAAGAGTGTAGAAGTGGCACTTTGAAGCCTGCTAGGATAATCTACTAACACTTCACTCACAATTCTATCTGGGTGAGTCAAGCACTTATGCTTCCCAAGTGCTTGAGGCTAGACACCTAATTTTTGTGTGAGTGAGGATTGTCAGCATTAGACATGAGAAGTGCACCAAACCACCATGCACTAGATTCTAAATGTAGGGCACTTTCAAGCCCCTGGGTAGACATTCATCTAACCTTTCATGCATAATATTAACTGGGTGAGTCAAGCACTTGTAATTTCTAAGTGCCTAAGGCTATAAATCTAAGTGGTGGGTGCATGAAATTCACCAGACTTAAAGAAGAAGACACACAAAATGTAGGTGTGCAAGAGATACATCACAAGGCCTTGGAGTTCCAAGGAAAAACTTACCAGGCTTTGAAGAGAGAGGATCTGAGTGAAGATGCATAACATGATAGTGTAAAATAAAATTTGAAAAATAGAATCAAGTGTTGGAGGGCTAGCTTAAGGAATTTATATGGGGTAGGATAAGCCAAGGCAAGTTGAAGTGTAAGAAATTAACCAAGATAGATAAGCACACTTGAAATAGAAGTGTATCTAGGAGAAGATGGAATCAAGGAGGCTAAATTGCATGCATGTGAGGTGATATGCCCAAGTTACCATATTTAAGGTGAAGGTCATGCCAAGAGAATAAAGTGTAGAAGGGGAATCATCATAGATAATTGGCATCCACCCAGATTTGAGTGGGAAGTGACCATTTGAACCACAAGTCACTTCACCAAAATACCATTATAAGCATTGATTACGGTGATGGTAGAGACATAAATATCTACATTAAATAAGTTTGTGGTAGAGTATTTTCATAGATTTCACAAAATTTTATGAAGTTCAAGAAATCTAGATGTTTTCATGCCATTAATGCACTTGCATTAAAGATGGTAGATGAAAATAGGATATAAAATGTCACGTGGTAGACTAGTTTCCATTACAAACTTAGTGTAAACTTGAGATATCAAGAAAACCAAAACAAACCAGTGAACCAGAGAGTTGAAGCACAGAAACCCTATGAGAACAATAATTTGAGCGTCCTCAAGAACCCAAAGTGAATGATTGTGATGCTAGATAAATTGTGCTCATGGTGAGATTGGTGTAGAGAGGTGTAGGAAGAGCATTTAGTAGGAACCAATTGGAAAAAAGTGAATTACCATATAGGATGCCATTAAAGGTCTATGAAGCTTGAAGCTGAAGGTACAGTCATAAGTCTCACAATTGTGAAGCACCAAGAACCATTCAAGGCTTTAGCAAACTCAACCTTCTATTCTTTAAAACTAGTAGGTTCAAGATAGGCAAGAAGCAAAAGGGAATGGGTCCATATCAACAAAGTATAAAGTGGGCATGCATAGTAGTAGAAGTAACCCTTGAAAAAAAAGTAGTGTCATTAGTAGAAGGTGTCAACATCATGTAAATCAACACTGAGGTGCTAATAAAGATGTACTATCAAGTCATGTGATTTCCCCTAGAGGTCCTTATATGGAAAAATTGGAATTTGTTTGCATACACCTACCAGCTAAAGGAATACAACCACCACACTTCCATTCTTGAGTAATACCTAGCATCGAATTGGATGATGGATATAGGAAGCAAGATGAAGTTGGACATAGTACTTTTTGATGTCTCCATTCAAGATAGATTGATAGCCTCTAGTGAAACTCAGTTATATGAGTTGCCTTGTTTTGGGAAGCCAAAAGAACTCATTCAGTTCCTTCTATCATACATCCATGGTGACCACATACACTTTGTGGGGAAGAGTATGAGGATATTGGTGCACCTCATTGGAAGGATAATTGGGCTCATAGATGATAGAAAGGACATCCATGAGATGATGGGTGATGATGAAGAGGTGGAGCACGTGGGGAAGCTCCTAAGTTATTACAAGGGGGATTTACCTTCCCCATCAAATATTTTAAGTACCCCAACATGAGGGTGGAATTGTGCCTCATGAGCTTAAAACTTTTCCCTAGTGGTTGATGGACTAATGTTACAAAATCTTACCTCTATGTCACCTACTATATGGCATAAGGTGTAAAATTTAACATTGCCAGTTTTATTGCTAAAGAATTTGTGAAGAATGTGCTAGAGTGCCACACAATGAAGGGGACCTTTAGGTGGGGTTATATTTTCATCCTAATATTCATGGATGAAATTGGCATACTAGATAGGGAAGATGATACTATCTAGGTATTTTTAGAGTACAATGACTCCCTAGCATAGAAATACAATGACTTCACTTTCCCTAGTTCCTTTAATACAAAATATAAAGTGTGTAGATGGTATAATAAATATAAAGAGGCATTTGAGATCAAGTGACACATCCCCCAAGATCTCTCTAAGAGCATGTTTGGGATGGAAACTTTTACCATTATGCAACATTTTTATGTAGTCCACTTGACACTGGTCGATGGCAATAAGTCTGGATGGTTAAATCTCCCATATGTTTTTTTGGCCAAGTATTTCAGGGATGAACTTAGGAGGATCCCTAATGCATAATAATTAGATATTACTATAAGATAACTAGATATGGAAAAGAATAGGTTATGACACTAGTTCATGCACCTAAATGGAAAAGTGATAAGGGATGAAGAGGATGAGTTAGATCACACCGACATCTACCCTCTTCAAGAAGTAACTATACTCGATCGCATATATCGGATTTATTATGAGATGAAGCCAAGGAGAAAGGGACCCATCACTGAGCAAATCAATGAACCTCCCATTAGGATCAGTGATAAAGGTATGTCGATGCTAGCTAAAATGAGGAAGTTTCCTAAGAAGAAGAAAGGGGAGACACTAGAATAAATAGATGAGTGCATAAAGATTAATATTTCCTCAAGTGATGAAGCCTCTCCATCAGCCCCAACAAAGAAGCATGTGAAGTTTGCACTGAAGAATTCTCCCATCTAAAAGGAGAATCAAAAGAAGTCAAAGTTCTCATCTGTGATGCCCACTATCACCTTGGTAGACATAGAGGCACAAGAAGAACTAGAGAAGGAGGTAAAACTAGGAAAGGGCATGTACATTATTCCCAAAGAAGACTCCTCATCTAGTGAGGAAACTCCCCCACCACCCTAAAGTGAAGAAGTGAGGTAGTAAAAAGCTTTGAGGAAGCTTGGCCTTAATGATGTGGACATCCAAAAAGCATGGGAGCTGTAGAGGAAGAAATAAGAAATGAGGAAGGTTAGAATGATGGAGTAAGGAAGTAATAAAGTCAAGGCCAAATAAAAGTGCATGATAGAAGGAGAATCGAATAAATATCCTAGTACAATGAAAACACATGAGGGTCTCTAAGGTGACACTAATATCATGCTTAGAGAAGTAGGACGATCAAACACACCAACTAGAGAGCCCACAACATAGCCTCCATAAGATGAAAAGGATTTAAGGTGAAAATGGGAGAAGATGGGCCTTGATCAAGATCACATTGAAGTGGCACTAGAATTGCATCATAAGAAAGAGGCCATGAGGGCTAAGGGTATGACCCAAGTAGAAATTGATAAAATAGAGGCTGAGGAGATAAGGGTCAAGGAGGAGAGAACCGCTATGATTGTCAAGAAGAGGAAGGCAAAAATAAATAAGGCCCAAAAGTATAATTCTAGGAAAGATAAAGAAGAGAAGAGGGTTGATGTAGATACAAAACCCATAAAAGACAAAATAGTAGAGGTGCCTAGCGCCCATACTAGCCCAGTATAGAAATCTATAGAACAAATGTGGCCTAGTGTTGAAGGGGCAACTAGAGACAAGGAAGGAGATGTTGGAACCTCAAAGGAATAAAAAATAAGGAATAGAAAGAATAGGTTGGAACTAAGAAAGAACCTATGGAGGTTTATGCCAAAGAGCCACAAGAAGAAGAAGCAGACGAAGGGGAAAAGTTTGAAGAAGAAAAACCCCTACATAAAGAGAAGAAGAGGAAGGCACCAAAGAAGGTAGAAGTACAAGTGAAGAGGCATAGGATAAAATGGAGATAACCATCAAGAAATAGGAATTTGAGCCAAGCTATCAGGAAAAGGCACAAAAGGGGTATACTATAGATGAGACTTCTACATGTTGGAATACGTGCCTTTTAGAGATGCAACAACATTGACACACCATCAAGTGTCCTTTGTACTTGATTGTTACATGGATGAGCCTCATTTTGAGGTGGTAATAAAATCAATATGGAGCATCAATAAACTAGAAGAGGGTCACAACTACCAACTAGTAAACCCTTGGGATATGAACCACTAAGGACAGCTAATACCCTCTTTAAGATGGTCTCTGAGGTAGCATGTAAGAACATTGTCAATGATGTTTGGAGCACAAAGTGGAAAGATATAGCATTTAAGGTGGAAAAATAACTTAGCACAATAAAAGTCAAACTTTAGTAGTTAACCAAGCATGTGGAGGAGGTAGATCCATCTTTTTTAGATGGTGTTGAGACTTCCAATATTTTATAAGTAGATAAGGTGTGTGCATTGGTAGAATAAATTCTCCCTTGGATGAAGGCAACATAAGAAGAACAAGAAGACCCTTACAAATCCCTAAAGAAAGAGCTCAACAAAAATCTTAATGAGGTTGAGGACCTCTTTGTAAGGTTGAAGGATCATGTAGATGATGTTGATGTCATCTTTTTAAACTTTTCCATCTAAGCATCAATTATTGATGTACACCTTCAAAAGGTGAAAGGGGAGAAGGATGCATTGATGAAATAAGAATTCACTATCAATAATTCCAAGCACATGTAGATCATTGTACAAGTCAACACATTGAGCACCCAACTGAAGACCTAAGAGCAAGACATAGAAGAGATTTTTCATGCCTTCTAGATAAAGGCAAGTGATCAAGGAGCCATCCAAGATGGTGGGGTCCAAAAATCTAAGGAAAGCCTAGAGGCCTTCCACAAGGAACTAAATAACACTAACATGTTCATGCTTGAGGTTTCCTCTATAGAGATTGATTGCACCATTAAAGAAATCAAGTTTGTAATCTAGGGCTTTGAAGACTTCAAGGTAGAACTACAACAAAGCACATTGGAATTTTGCATAGCCAAGATGCTAGAAGGATACTCTGAGGGATAACTAATGTTTTTGTATGGGGTAATGTTGGCCCCCATTTCAAGATAATTAATATATCTCTGCCAAATAACTAAACACCTAGGTGTGAGGCAACCTTAGTGGGTAGTTGTTATTTTAGCTTCTAGTAGTGCCATCTGGCTATTGTCTAACAACTCTAATCAACATTGGGAAGAGGGTGCATGAGACAGTGACTAGATATTAAAGACAAGTAGCTCTTTTTGAATCAAGCATCATCAAGATGTGGGCACATGAGATAGTTATTACACATTAAAGATAAAGTGTAGTGGAGGTGGTAAGATGTGTACCTCCAGTGCTAGCTCAGCAATCAGTGTGCTCCATTCCCTATAAACCTAGGATGCTTTGAAGCCTATAAAAGGAGTCAAGTTTAGCTAAAGAAAAAAAGGTGAACTAGAGTAGTGGAGCTATAGAAAATTAATGTTGGATAGTTGCCATTAGTAGATAGAAGTAGTTTGGGATGCTTGTAAATCTCCCTTTTATAGTGCCTAAGCTTTCTCATGAGCCTCTGGGCCTATAATAGCTTAATTCAAGATTATGCTCAATTTATATGGATTATGCATGTATTTTTTAACATATTAGTGAAGAATGCTTTGTACAAATAGCTAATAAACTAAATGGTTGAGTCTTAGTATGTTATTTATTGCAAGTTTTACTTTACCAAATGTATGGATAAGTTCTCACAGGTTTCTCACTTGAATCGCTCATGAAGGACCTACAACTAGAAAAAAACCTTGCACGCATGATATGAAATGCATTAAGTATGGTTAAGACCCTACACCCTAAATGAAACCCATACCTGAGCACAAGACCATGCCTAAGTCCTTTGACCCGATACCTAGTTGGCCCTTAATTAATTGAATGCCTTTGAACCTATAAAACCCAAGGCTTGCACCTATGAATTCAAAACCATCATAACGCTAACCCAAGTCCTTAGAGAGTAGAGTGTGGCATGGCACAACTACCCCAACATAGACCACAGTCCTTTCTCTATTACACTTTGAGTGAAAACCTAAGCTTGTGTCTTATGTATATTGATGTCAGCATAACCGAGTGCTAAATGTTGAGTGCCATAGGAATCGTCAAGGCATACACCCCCTTAGAATAAACCTAATTCCAATCTGGATAGCTAGG
The DNA here is from genome assembly GCA_037957365.1 of Torreya grandis. Lineage (NCBI taxonomy): Eukaryota > Viridiplantae > Streptophyta > Pinopsida > Cupressales > Taxaceae > Torreya > Torreya grandis. Next base: position 2,720,450 of record JARHVA010000877.1, on the reverse strand, counting down.
TATGTGCACGACTAGGCCTATGACCCAAAAGGTAACTTTTTACAATAGGTGATGGATATCCCTAGTACTACATCTAAGTTAAAGTTATTTTATTTAGTGGAAGATATTTTTTTTAAGAGATTGGGCACAATTATATGGAAATTTATCATACTAACAACTCCAGTACCATGTGAAGCTACATAAAATATTTTGGCAAGAGAAATACTGGGGATAAGTGGTTGGAGTTGAATGAAATATCAAAGACTCTAGAAAAATTCTCAAAGAAAAGGTAAAACTAAGACATGACATGGAATTTCAAAAATTATTGTAGAGAAAAGAAGGTGGAGAATAAAAAAATCACTAGATATTGTGCAATCCTCAACTGACAAAGTCTTCAATGAAGATGGAGATTTATATCTTACAACCCAAGATGTCACACATGTAATGATGCATGGCTAATTGATTCAATGTTTCCTAACATATGACTCTTATAAAATAATGATTCGTAAATATGAAAAATATGATGATGTTGATTTATTTCTCAGAATAACTCAACTTACCAAGTTATGGGTGGAATAAGATTGAAGCTAGAATTTATAGATGGGAGAAAGAAGATTATCCTAGATGTCCTACACATTCCTTTCCTTACTAATAATATTACCTCTCTGACCAAGTTGAATGATGTCAATTTCCAAGGCTCAATCATTAGATACAAGTGTAAGATGGTATAAATATCTATGGTTGTCTATTGGGGTGCACATAGGTACACTATTCATGTTTGGTGTGACTACGATCAGTAGTGCATGTAATGGTTTTACTATTCATAAACCCAAGTTTAAAGTAGGAACATGTGCATTGGCTCTAGCAGATGAGACAATGCTCTAACATCAAATGCTAGGTCATATTAGTGATAAAGGTATGTGCATGCTCTGAAAAAGGATATGGAAAAAGGGATGGATAATTGTCCCTTAGATTTCAAATTTTACAAACACTACATTTATTAAAATAATATTTAATTAAATCTCACCAAAGGTGTTTCATGGGAATTTTAAATATTTAAATAGATCCATAGTGATAGGTTTGGATTGGTTGAGATTCAATCACTGAACATGTTTGTCTATAATGTGGATTTTAGAGATGACTACACTTGTAAAAATTGGGTATACTTAATTTTGAATAAATAATAACTTTTCAATAAATTTAAGGAGTTAAAATCCCTTGTATAGAACTAGATGAAAAAGTGGTATTCATATACATAAGATTATTCCATAAACATTATAGTATAATGGATTCATAGAGTGGATGAATGGTATGATGATAAATAGATCTCAAATCATGCTAAATTATGCACATTTAGGGCAAAACTTTGGTTTGAAGTAGTGGATAATACTTGTTACTTAGTCAAATAATCCTTGGCATCAATAATAGTTGACAAGATTCCACAAGAAGCATGGACTAGTAAGAATCCATGCTTAATCCATCTATACATTTTTGGTTGTGATGCATAATATTGTATCCTAAAGGATAAGAGCTTGAATCTTGACATAGTCTATATATTGAATCTTTATTAGGAATGTGGGTGGTGTTAAAGGGTATAAGTTATGTAATATTGATATGAATAAGGTAGTATATAGTATAAATGTAGTCTTTAAGAAAGTGCACAAAGTTCCTAATCATGAAGAAAAAAATAAGTATCTAAAGGAAGAGATAAAAAAATGTACAGGTTGATGTAAATGCTATATATTGTATATTTGAGTATGGTGTGATGAACAATAAGTGACATGACTCAAAAAAATAGGAAAAATAAATTACTCCTACTCTAAGTGATCAAAACAAGTGTGTATACTTCCTGTAAGGTATATCCCATTAGATTTTCATTATACAAACTTATTATTAGTTAATGATAGTGATAAACCCAAGACTATGAATGAGGCTTTGGGTTGTGTAGACAGAAAGTCTTGAAAAGATTATTTGGAGGAGATGGAGTCTCTGGATAAAAATGAGTCTTAGGATCTAGTGAAGCTACCTCCTAAATGAAGACCTATAGGCCATAGGTGGGTTTTCATAAGGAAACAAAATGCATAAGGAAAGATGGAGAGATATAAGGCTCTCTTAGTGGAAATAATATTCACTAAGATTGATGGAATTAACTTTGGTGAGATATTTTCTCTAGTTTTAAAATTAAATTCATCTAATTTTATTTTAGATATTGTTACCATGTTTAATTTAGAGATAAATCACACTGATGTGAAGAAAGTGTTTCTACATGAGGAGCTTGAAGAATGAATCTATAGAATGAGTGTGTTTCTACCCAAAGTTACTAAAGGATGAGTGTACACTCCCTTATACAATGTAATTAATAAGTGGGATATTTTTGGAAATGTTTTAACTTTGATGCATTTATGTAATAGTAATTTTTTTCAAGATTGGTGTTTCACAAATTATTTTGTGGGAGCACTTGGTTGTGAATCATATTTCTTAGGTCAGTTATTCAAGATAGGATATTTGTGTGGTATTGTGTGGATATGCCTCTAGAAATTATACAAGGTTTTTATCATGTAAGGATGATGGTAAAATTATGTAGAGCAGTCTTCATAATTTCACTGTACTCGTGAAGATTTTAGAGTGGTGGTCAATGGTTGAGTTATAACAAGGTGTCACAAGGAACTATGTGTATGTAATCAAAAATGCATCATGTCTATAAATAAATCTTGGATCAGAGAAAATAAAGCATACCTACACTTGTGATTGGGGATACACTTGTTAAGCAGGAGCATGACCAATATGGGGATCTTCTAGACCCAATTAAGGGATCACCTGTCACAACATATCATTCTAAAAAGGGTTCTAAAGCCTATAGTCTAACACAATCACACAACAACCCTAATGGAGTCTTGAGGTTTAAAGCATTCATTTCTTCTAATAACAAGAAATTAAAAACTAATATGGTACACACCAAAGCTTGTGGCACAAACTAGGGGTTAGAAATAATAAAACAAACATGTATAGGGAACTTCAATTAAAGTATGAGTAACACTCTAATACAAAAAATATGAAAGATAGTTTTATTCAAGCCAACACTTATGCTGCTTCTATCTACTAAAAGAGAGGATAAAAAAGTTAGAATATACTTACCTGAATGTGAACCCATCGAGACTCAATCTCTCCCTTGGCCAAAGGGGCTTCACAAGAGGTTGTTATGATTTGTAAGTATCACTAAGAAAGGCCAAATCATCTAAGACTTATCCACAAGACTAGATTCTCAAAATAAAAAACCTAAGATAAGTCTCCTCAAGTAGAATGGTGGAAGAGAAAATTTTGAAGAAGCAAGAGAAAATAATAACTCTTGATTGCACATAAGAATAATGACCAAAATGATCTTGTATATATAGGTGGATTTTACCCTAAATCCTTCTAGGAATATCGACTGTATAGGGTTGACCTAGTCAGCTTAGTGTGTTTTTAGGGATAATTTACTAGGTCTAAGCTAAGTCAGCCAAAAGGATAACAAGCTAAGAAAGTAAAGAATACCCCTAAATTGTATTGGGTCAACCTAGTTGACCTAGAACAGTTTATTGACCAAAATGAGTTTAAGACAAGAAAAGGAGGAATGGAAAGAGGAAAAGATTGGAGGAATGCTCAGGGGAAGAGAAGTAGATTAGGAAAAGGCTTTGGGATCTAGTTGGATTGGTAATAATGTGTAAATAAGGGATAACAATCTTGTGAAGCACCAAAGGTCTGCCCACCCCTTTCTCGGTGCACCCCTTAGGTCATGCACTCAGAGAGATTGAGTATTGATGGGTTCCTGTAAGATGTAAAGTGTCAATATGTGATAAAAGTTAAAAATATTATGTGTATCCATATGCTCCACTTAAATCTCATCACATGTCACTAAGGTGTAACATGGGATGGTGATTCGAGAAAGAACATAGTAATACACAATGATGATGCTAAAAAAAAGTTGTAGTATTTTAAAAGCAAAAATAACTAAAATTAAATGACTGAATAGGGAAACTAATCTAAAAAGTAAATAACTAAATATTAATTTTCAATGCATACATTAACTTACCTTTATCATGGGATAGTTGTATGTTGTGTTTTTAGTTTTGATTGTATAGGGTACAGAGACTGATTTTGACAAACCCAAAAATACAAAACTAAAGAGAAAAAACAAACAAATGCAAGAAAATCCAAGATAGTTGGTGCTATGAATATGAGATGTACTTGGGAAATTTGGTAAACTAGGGTGACAGGTGTTATGTTAGACCAAATGACCAAGTTAACAATAAGTGTAAATCAGGTAACCAAAAATCTAAGGCTACTAAAGATAGAAAAACACAAACAAGTTATCCTTAAGTAAGAAAGATCAACTCACCAAATCAAATGAAGGATAAATGTCAAATAGGATGGCAAAACAAATAAATGAATGGTAAAAAGAAGAAACAAAAATGGTAAAGTGACATTTATGAGTGAACAGTAATAATCCACATCTCAATCATCAATATAAAAATGATGCATAAAAAGGGAAAATAACATTATCAAGTGAGAAGTAACAAGCCAACTTTACTCAACAATGGAAAAAGGGTATGAACTTAGGTGTCCATAACATCAAGACATAAAAATCATGACAAATGGTAAAAGGAAAGTAAAGTAAGTGTAGGAAATGTAAAATGATGGTGTAAATAAATAAGAATCCATAGTTACTCAAACATTTTATTTTACTCCAAGGATAGATAAAACTGAAATAAACTAGTTCTAGCATGTTTTTAAGAGGTGAAGAAGAAGGAATTAAAGAAGGGAAAACATATTTGGAATCACAATTTTTCTATCAAAGGGGAAATGAAATGGGTAGAGGGGAGAATCAAGGTAAAACCAAGGTAGATAAACTCTTTATTGACATCAAGACACTCAAATTAGGTTTGTCAAAACAAGAGGACTTTTGACCTTAAGGACTATGAAGAACTTCTCTTAGTGACACAAGTCTTGGGTTAACAAATGGAGTATATAGATCATCCCATGAAGAATAAATGCATGAAAATTAAAATGGACCTACCTCCCATAACGTGTTCCCCATTCTTCAAGACCCCTTACAGATCCATTGATCTACTATAAATATTGGGTACTTGCATGAAAAAGTAGGTAGTACCATAGAGTTTTTTTAAAATCCCCAATTTAAATCTACAAGCCTACTTCACCCCAAAAGACCTCGACTCTATGTGAGGCCAACTATAGAGTTTGAGTCTCAATTGGAGATAGGAAAATGTGCTTGTAATCACATCTTTTGGTGTGAATTTTGACTTTTGAGATTTATATGGTGCCTTCTATATATCATTGCCTTTTGTTTCAAATGATTTAGCTTTTAAATTTGTTGATGGCTTTTTAAGATTCCTCCTCCATACATATTTGAAAAACCAAACATGGGTGCTAAAAATGAATTTCATTTGAATTCTTGGGATAAGTTTGATAAAAGAGATAACTTCAAAGAACATGCGGTATAAGAGTCTCATAAGTCAAAAATAAATAAAAGTGTCATCTTGACTTTGACCTTGTTTTATCAAATGTGGAGATGAAAAGAAAGGGGAAATCAAGAGGAATGACACATGGAACAATTTGAATTACTTAAAATCACAAAAAAAATGTGACAAAGGGGAAAAAGAGGGATAAAATGATAGTAAAGTGTGATTCCTTATCCTAAAAAAGAGGGAAATGGAGGAAAACATGCTAACATAGATTGTTTACACAAATTCCATCTAGCCAAAGAAGCAAAAGCTAAAGTTTGAGAAAAAGGATCAATAATATGAAAAGGTGGAAATTTATATGAGGATGGCCAGGTCCTATTTGTATCTTACAAAGCAACTCATAAAAGATAAACCCATGAGGGTACACAGTCAAGAGAAAAGGAAAGTGAGGTAAGCAAAGAAATTGTAGTATTTTGTGAGGGATGTCAGGTCCTATCCACGGTCTTATAAAGCAACTCATAAAAGAAAAACCCAAAGAATGTCAAAATAGCATTGGCAAGTAGCAATAATGAAAGATAAATAGATAAAAGATGGTGGTTTTATGAGGAATGTCGGGTCCTATCTGTGGTCTTATAAAGCAACTCATAAAAGAAAAACCCAAGGGGTATGAAAAATAAGAGAAAATGCAAGAAGATAAAGAAGACTATGGTACATCAAGAAACCAAAAGACCAAAAGGGAAGACTAAAGGTTTGTGACAAATAAGGAATTTCTAAAAATGGAGAAACCCATGCTTAAGTAACCTATAAAAACTATTAGATAGATATAGATAAAAAACATGATAAGAAGTAAATGTTTAGGAAAAGTACTTTTTAAGGAATTGAGTGTTGGTGGACTCTTTGAAAATATGGCCTTCATTGGTTTGAAGATGGTAAGTGATTGGACCAAGAATGTCTTTAACTAAACATGGGCCCCACCATTTTTGGTCATATTTACCATCTTTGTCATGGGTGTAATCTAATTTAAGGACAAGATCGCCAACATTAAAAGTTTGGACTTTAACACGTTTGTTATGTTGCCTGGCGATACGAGCCTTAATTGGTAGTTATGTTGCAAGGCAGAAAGATGATGTTCATCAAGAAGATCAAGGACATGAATATGAGATTCACACAATTCTTCATCAAGAATAATACCATGAAGAGATATACAAATAGAGGGAATCTCAACTTCTAAAGGACTAACTAACTCAAAACAATAGACTAGAGAAAATGGAGTTGCCCTAGTGGCAATGCATATGTTAGTTTGATAGGCACAAAGTGTAGGGTAAAGATGAATATGCCAATTCATGTGGGTTTCACAAATTATCTTTTAAAGAATTTTGTTGAGAATTTTATTAGTGGCCTTAGCTTGACCATTGTATTACAGATGATAAGGCCTAGAAAATTTGTGATTGATCTTGAATTTATTACAAAGTTATTTAACATGATTATTTTTTAAGTTACCACCATTGTCAAAAATGATGGTATGGAGAATGCTAAAGTAGAAAATAATTTGGTTAAGAATAAAAATAGAAATGGTAAGACCAATGAAATTAATGAGTGACATGGCTTCTACCCACTTGTCTATCTTGGAAGTGAGGAAGTTTACCAATGAGATCGAATCCCTATTTGGAAAATGGCCAAGGAAATTAAATAGTTTGAAGTTTAACATGAGGTGAATGGATAAGATCATCATGAAGCTGACAAGGAGTACACTTTTTAGCATATTCAATTACATATTTTTCAAGAGTAGGCCAAAATTAACCCATACATAGGCATTTGTGTATTGTAGCATGTCTACTATAGTGACCAACGCAAATACCCCCATGTGCTTATTCAAGAAGAAGAGGGACCTCATCTTATATAGCACAATAGAGGAAGGTACCTTTAGCATTATGATAATAAAGGATGTTATGTTGAAATACATACTTTAAATATTGTTTGTGAATACATGTCTTTTCATGAGAATCTAAATTAGGAGGATAAGTTTGGTGTTCTAAGAATTGAATGATATCTTTATAATAAGGGCTTTGTCTAATGGTAATAGCCTCAATATGACAAATAAGTGAATCTTATGGTTGATTTTAAGACAAACATTTTCTTATTTGTATAATAAAATAAGGATCAAAAATAACTTGATGTGGATGAAATAGAGAAGTTGAAGAGGCAAGAGAATCAACAATGGAATTTTGATCTCTAGGAATAGGCTAAATAGTGAAAGAGATAAAATACTTAGCAAAAGTGGTTCTAATTTAATTGGAAAATAAGCTGAGAATCACCTAAATCATGAAGGTATTGAATGTCTAATTCAAAATCAGCTCTCATGCCTAAGATAAGAGCTTCATTCTCGGCCATATTACTGGTGACATCAAAGGTGAAGTAAAAAGCTAAAGGAATGATTTTACCAAGAGGACTTGTGAGAATTAACCTACCCCAACTCCTTGAATAAATTTAGCACAATCAAAGTGAAGGGTCCAAGTATCCTCATGCAAGTTAACATTGATTTTAGGGATCTCCTTGATAACTACCTTTTGTTTAGTTGTACCGGAGGGAATGGAAGATTCTTCAAGTTGATTGGCTTCAAGATCGGTAGTAAAGCTATGAAAATAATCTTTAAGAGAGATATCTTGATTAATACCTTCAATGTAAAGGATATTTTCATTTGAAAGGTTATCTTGAAGGGAATAAGTGGCTGAAATGGGAGCTGTAGTAAGTTGGTCAACTATGACTTGCCCTTTAACAATTTTTTGAGTGACGATGTAAAGATCAAATTCCATAAGGAGGACCATCCATTTTAAAATTTTATCACTAGGAAGAAAGGATTTGGATAATAAATGATGAAAGGGGTTAGAATGAATAATGACATAAGTAGTTTGATAAAACATATAGTGATGAATATTTTCAATCGTAAAATAGATAGTGAGGCAATCACACTCAATTTTAATATAACAAGTTTCATAGTCGATAAGGCCATGGCTAATGTAGTAGATACCATACTCTCTTCCCATATCATCTTATTTGGAAATAATTGCTCCAACTAAAATAGGTGTGGAAAAAGAATATAGAATCAAAGGTTTATCATTGGAAGGAGGATGAAGTGTAGGTGGATGAAGCAAAGACTCTTTCATGTTATCAAAGGCTTTTTGAAATGGATCCATCCATTATAAAGTAGTAATTTTCTTAAGGAGGTAATTGATGGAGTGAATTTGATATGCCATTTCAAGGATGAATCATCTAATTACCCCAAGCTTGCCTCAATAAGTATGAATTTTGATAATAGAATGAGGAATGGGCATGTTGATGATAACACTAATTTTGATAGGATCAACATCAATGTTGCAGAGAGAGACTAAGAATCCTAACAATTTTCTATATGTGACTCCAAAGACACATTTTTTAGGATTAAGTTTAAATTTATATTTAAGGAGATGATCAAATATGATAACAAGATCAAAAATATGATTCGTACGATGTTTGGATTTAGCAATAAGATCATCCACATAGGTTTCAACAATTTTGTGAATGAGATCATGAAATATGTGAGTCATTTCATGTTGGTAAGTGGATCTAGCATCTTTGAGACTAAAGGGAATTTTGACATAGCAATAGGTTATCCATTCCATGGTGAAATTAGTCTTGTGTTGGTCTTTGAGAGTGATATGAAACTGATTGTATCCCGAGAAATCATCTATAAGAGATAACATTTTATAACCAGCCATGGAATCAATGATGGCATCTATTAAAGGTAAGGGAAAGTTTTCCTTGGAAAAATTAAGATTAAGGTTGTGGAAATCAATATAAATGTGAATAACCATAGTGACTTTATTTTGAATGGGGACAATGTTGGAAACCCATTCAAAAAAATCCATCAGTTTAATAAATTTAGCATTGAGTAATTTGATGATTTCCTTATGACATAAGGTTGAAACTTTAGGAAAAAAAATTCTTTGCTTTTGATTCATAGGCTTGGCATCAAGATAATTAATGATATTATGCACCATAATGCTAGGCATGTCATTATAGGACCAAGTGAAAGCTTCATGATATTTGTCAAATAATAAGCTAAAATTATCATGTTTAGTAGGTGAAAGATCTCAAAAGACTATAATCCATTAAGGACAAGATGGTGTACCATATTCAATGTGAGTGGTTTCTTCAATAAGCATGGCATTACTTTCTTGAAATAGGTATGGTGCATTAGGTAAGGTTGAAATTGGATTTGTCTTAGGATCAATTCTAGAAATGAAGTTGTTGAATTAAGGAGTTTTAGTTTTGAAATTTCCAAGTTTATGATGTTACCAAGGAATGTGAGGTTTCCAGGCATGAATTAAATAAATAATGGCTTCGTCACTAGGCAAGGTAGGAAGAGGACCATAATATTCGACATCTATTTCAAGATCAAGAATTTGATATCCATGGTTATCATACTCAGAATGAATCTAATGGACATCAGTTGCCTTGGCATCAAGTGTAATTTTGTGAGTATAAGAAGTAGATGGAGTAGAAGAGATTGGTATATTGGTGGATTTGATGATGTAAAAAGGATTAGATGTTATGATTGTATTGATAGGTCATAAAGGATATGTAAAGATTTTCAGGGGTTTGAAAGGCATAATTTTCTCTACCACCCAAGGAGTATCAATAAGAGGAGGATTGATGGGAGGCACATGACCCTCAAGATATATGCTACAATCCACATAAATAGTATGCAAATCTTGATTAAAATCATGGATTTGGGCTAAATTTTTCTAGTAATACTGGACATCCAAGCCTCTAGATTGAGCTTGGGTTATGATATAGTTATCATCATATGTTAGAAAAATCATAGAAGCTTGAGAATCAAGGGGAGTTTTAGAAGGTGAATTCCCAATATTTTTGAATGTATAAGGAGACATGATGAGAGGATCTTGAAATAATTTAACCACTCCAAAATCATTGAAAGTGAATGCATCTTCTATTAAATAAGGCTCCTAAGCATTGCATGGAGGGGAAAAGTTGGTAATCTCATCAATAAGAGGAACAATATGGTCTCTTGGTAATAGAGAAGGAGGAAGCCATTATGAAATATATGGAGGTAACTTGGTAGTATTTCAAGTGTGTTGTAATTCATTGGGCTCGTCACCATCAGAATCCATAAGAGTAACTTTTATATCATGACTCATGTTGATGAACTGGGTAAAGGAGCATTGTTAATTTTAAGATTTATAGGAATATGATATTGAGGTTTAGGATTAGGAAGCTAGATACTCCATGGATTAGGATCAGCTTCATGCTTATACCATTTTCCATTATGTAATAATTTGATACATTGACTACCAAAAGAAGTAATGGATCTCATTCGATGGGTCCATGGATGACCAAGAAGGATATTTTAATATAAAAGGAGATCAAGGACTATAATCTTAGTTCAAATGATCTTAGGTCCTCTGGTTAATGGAATCCAAATACAACCAAGTGGTTTTTTATTAGTCTTATCAAAACCATGACAAGCAAGACAAGTTTCCTTGAGATGATCCTTATTATAATCAACAAATTGTATAAGCCACAAGGATGTCACATTAATACTAGAGCCTTCATCAAATAAGACTTTTTAGATAAGAGTGGTATTAATGGCTATTTTAAAATATAATGGTAGATCATTGGCATGAAAAATAATTTCATCATTGATCATGTCCTCAAGGAATTCGATAGAGGGCTTGGAAGAAGGATGTGTGGTTTCAATGGTATTGACATTAGTAGGTTGAGAATAAATAAAAGGTAGTTCTTCATCGATGGAGGATGGATCTTCAATTTATTTAAATTGTTACATAAGGAATTTACGATGATAGGATGAAGTGAGAACCAACTCTATAATGGGAATATTTCAAGGCATAAAGTTGAGTTCTTTAAGAAAATTCCAATGAGATTTAGAAGAACTAGCACAATATTTAGAAGGTAAAGTATTCTTGGAAAGTATAGATGTGGTTGGAGGATCAGAAGGAGGAAGTTGATATTTAGGTGCTTTTGAATCAATATTAGAGGTGGTAGTGTATTTAAAATTTTGTTCTTCTAAATATGGCTTTTTAGGCTTGGTAATGGGATCTTTATGAGCCAGTTTATGATGATAATTGACCTTGGTGGTGTTGACATATTGAGAGTTGTTATAATATTGATCATAATCGGCATTAATGGCACAAACATCCTTGATATTTTCTTGATTATTAGAAGAATATTTTTGGTTATTGGAAGTATAAGTTTTGAAAGTTTGTCATTTTTTGGAAGTAGCAGTGTATTATTGATGATAAAGATTGATCATATTTTCATGATTGAATGAATCACCAAGCATATAGGAAACAACAAATTTATTTATCCCTCTACAAGATTCATGAGAATGCTCAATGTCATCATGGAACCAGCAAAATAGATTAGGGTCATACCACTTATGAGGAGCATTGGGATATATGAAATGTTTTGAGGGTGGTAAAAATTGTTTCATTTGTTGAACCAAGAGAGGTGTATGAGAAGGTGAAGGAATATTGGTTTTGACAACTCTTTATTTGGTTTATGGAGCATTACTAGTGACAACATTAGATGTTTGGAAATATCCTTTAAGTAGTTTAGGATTAGGTTTGAATTGCTTCATGAGAAAGGCTTGATGTTTAGCTTGATCAATAGCTTCATTAAGTATTTGGGGAACAAAGATTTGAACCTTATATTAGAGAGTGGGAGTCAATGCAGTGATAAATATTTTGAATAAGTTATCATCAATCATGTTATGGTCAACTTTATGAGTTAAATATTTCCAACTTTTGATAAAGTCATGAGTTGATTCAGTGCGAGATTTCTTAGCATTGACGAAGTAGCTAAGACAATTTTTAGGAAGATCATTGTGTTGAAACTCTTTAACCAAGGGATTAACCAAATCTTCAACTTACCAAATATAATGTTGGGGTAGTTGATTATACCATTTTAATACATCACTGGTAAAAGTTTTGACTAAGATTTTAGTAGTGTCAAATGTATTAGTTTGGATCCACTCTTTGTAAAGGTTTCCAAAGGCTATAAGAAATGAAGTAGGGTCCTTAATCCCATCATATTTGATAGTTGGAGATATGTTACCAATATCAATGGAAACAATGAAGGGAGATAAAGGCTCATTTTGAATGGTTTGAAGCATCTTGGTGTATATTATGGGTTAAACAATAACATTACCTAAGGCATCCCTAAGAGGTGGACGAATATAATTAGGATTAGCTTGAGGTTGAATAGTTGGAGTTTGATTAGCCACATTTATTAAGTGTTGTTGAAGTTGTATCATTTGGCTTGTATTATAATTTTTCATAATGTTCATTTGTTGAATGACTTGGGCTAAAAGTTGGGTTGTATCGAGAGGTGGGTTAGTGTTTGTAGGAGCACTCCCAATATTGGTATTAGGGGGAGGATTGATAGAAGAGGATTTATTAGTGGGATTGTTAAGTAAACATGTATCAATCAATCCCACATTAGTTTGAAGATTTTGAGAAGTTTCTTGGTGAGTATAAAAAGGATTAGATACATCAACTTCATCTTGAGGCATTATTTGCACCATGTTACAATTCATGGATGAAGGAAGAGAAGAGGTGCCCCAAGAATGATGGTCCTCTTGGGAGGAAAAGACGGGAAGAAATGAACATCCCATATAGTATCTAAATGGATTCAAGCTATCCAAGAAGATTCAGATAGGATATTTCATTCTAATTGAAGAAAGATGAATAGAATGTAAAATTGGAAAGATAAAAAATTAGATTGATAAATAAGGAAATAAAAAAATAGTAAAGGGTCAACTGGGTTGATCTAGTATAAAAAATAGGACCTGTAAACTATACAAGGTAAATTGGGTTGATCCAATATAGTGAACAGAGGTAGGAAAAAGATGGAAAAGGAGCTACAAACTATATAGGGTTGACTAGGTTGATCCAGTATGAGTAGGGGCTAAAAAGGTATAGGGTTGACTGGGTTGATTCAGTACAATAGATAGGGAGAAAGAGAAAGATGATAATAAGTATGAATTAAAACAAGATAATTTTTGTAGCTAATTTAGGAAAGTAAGAGCTAAAAGGAAATAAATAGTCAATTAGATTACCGTTGGATAACCCAATTTAAACACACAAAGAAAAATATTGCACTAACTCTGACTAATGCAAGTTTTTACACACGTAATTAAAAAAAGAGTAAGCAAATAACTTGAAAATTAAAGATAACTAATTGGTCAACCTGATTTTTAATTAGATTATTAAGAATTATTTTAAATGTGATTGGAAGTTGGTTATAATCAAGGTACTAGATAACAATCTAAGGATGGTTTTAGGTAGTTTCATTTGAAAGGGATTGTAGTGGCAATGATAAAGGATTTTTATTGGGGCATGCCCCCTCACTTCACACATTGTAGTGATAAGGGTATCAGGTGCCTAGCCAGAATATACCATCAACCATGCTTTATACTTGACCAGAGCATAAAGTCATCTTCCCCCTTGGTGATGAAATCCAAGTAGGTTGGCCTAGGGTAGACAAAAATGTTAAAATGCTTATTTAAGATTTTTTGATTTGGCTATGTGTGCATAAATTATAAATAGTGAAACTAAGTGATTAATTAAAAATCCCCTAATTAGACTATGTGAGCTATTATAAGCATGTAAGTAACAAGAAAATTAAGTGTGAATTAATTACTAATAGATATGAGGTTAATTCCAAATTAAAACAAGGTATAGTGTTGACATTATATGGAAAAAAATATAGAACAGGGTTGATAGGGTCAAACTTGCACTGTAGAAGTAAAGTCTAAAAATGAACTAGGTCGGTAGTGTTGATCTAGTTATTTTAGATAGTACATAGAACACAAAATTGGGTTAGTAGGGTCGATCCAATTGATTATACAAGGGAATTTTTAAAGACTAAAAACTATGAAATGAAAGACAAAAAAGAAAGGAAAAAAGATGTATAAAGGAACCTTGGTGGATCGGAGATACAATGAAGAAAGATTGTTGATGAAGAACCTTGAATTATGCTTGAGAAACCTACAAACTAGGTCAACAGAATCGATCAAGCTATACAAGAACCTACTATAAAAATTTGAAACTGTAAGGGGTCGATTGGGTCAACCTAGTAGGCTAAACTAGGTGTCTAAAAGGCTATAAACTTATACTAGGTCAACTAAGTCAATCTAGTTGCATGTTCTTGGAAACCTACACACACAAAAAAAAATAGTTGGGTCAATAGAATCGATCCAGTATGTCAAAATATATGATAAAAATGATGATCAAAATAATGAAATAAGTGAAATAAATCCTACAAGGGTTAGTTTCATGTTGGGTTCACTAGAATATATGCAATCATAAATTCATCATGTCTATAAATCAATCCTATCTCAAAGAAGATAGAGCATATCTACACTTCCAATTGGGGATACACTTATTAAGAGTGAGCATGACCAATATGAGGATCCACTAGACTCAATTAAAAGATCACTTGTCATAACATATCATGATATGAAGGATTTTAAAGCCTATAGTCTAACACAATTGCACAACAACCTTAATGGATTCCTAAGGTTTAAAGCATTCACTTATTCTAATAACAAGAAAGTAAAATATAGTTTAGTACACACCAAATCTTATGGCACAAACCAGGGGTTAGAAATAATAAAACAAACATGTATAGGGAACTTCAATTAAAGTAAGTATGAGTAACACCCTAATACATAAAATATGAAAGATAGTTTTATTCGACCCAACACTTATGTTACTTCTATCTACTAAAAGAGAGGAGAAAAAAGTTAGAATATACTTACTTGAATGTGAACCTATCGAGACTCAATCTCTCCCTTGGCCAAAGGGGCTTCACAAGAGGTTGTTGTGGTTTGTAAGGATCACTAAGAAAGGCCAAAGCATCCAAGACTTATCTACAAGACTAGATTCTCTAAATAAGAAACCTAAGCTAAGTCTACTCAAGTAGAATGGTGGAAGAGTAGATTGTGAATAATCATGAGTGAATAATAACTCATGATTGCACATATGAATAATGACCAAAATGATCTTGTATATATAGGTGGATCTTTCCCTAAATCCTTCTGGTAATGTCAACTATATAGGGTTGACCCAGTGTGTTTTTAGGGATAATTTACTAGGTCTAAGCTAGGTCAGCCAAAGGGATAACAAGCTAAGAAAGTAAAAAAAACCCTTAAACTGTACTGGGTCGACCTAGTCAACCCAGTATAGCCAACTAACTTAAAGGAGTTTAAGACAAGAAAAGGAAGAATAAAAAGAGAAAAATACTTGAGGAATACTCAAGGGAGGAGAAGTAGATTAGGGAAAGGTTTTAGGATCTAGTTAGATCAGTAATAATGTGGAAAAAGGGACAATAATCCTATGAAGCACCAAAGGTCTGCCCACCCCTTTCTCAGTGTACCCTTTAGGGCGTGCACTCAAAGAGATTGAGTCTCGATAGGTTCCTACAAGATGTAAAGCATCAGTATGTGATAACAATTTAAAATATTATGTGTATACACTATGCAACACTCACAATAATGAAATGTTATCTAAAGGCATTATAAACATTTTTTTGACTATATTTTTTTAGACTGAAGATGTGTTATTAACACTCTAATGGCACTCTGACATGAACCTATTATGAAACATCACATGTTTATCGCTTGTAGTAGTTGGTACATGTAGATTCCTCTATAGTATGGATTTTTCAAGTGAAGTATCAGTTATATGACATGATTATTCTAAGGAAGATGATATTTAAATGCTAAATATACACATCTAAGTGTGTGCATTGAAATATATAGTAAAACATAATATGTAAGAAATAGAACTTGTATATTTAGTGTATCATTGTAATATGTTCATGTTTATGTTATAATTAAATTAGGTTATTGTGTTGGCTTTATTACCCAAAAGGATTTTTCCAAGTGAAAATTATCTTTTGTGTATGTGTCTCTAGGTGTGTTTGTTATTTCTTTTAATTGTGTTAGATTCACATTAGCAAGTCTCTATCCTATGTTGGTTTATTGTGTGGTAAGGTTATTACCAAAAATATTTTTAAGCTTTTGTATTTTTCATAGTCATTAATTTAAAAATAAATTATAAAACAATCTCACAATTAATGTTAGCCAACAAGTGAACAAAGGAGGAAATAAGATTGTTAAAAAATCCTCCAAATTAATCATCCCTATGATGATGATGATGATAATAAGGATGATGGTGGTGGTATTTTTGGTGTTGCACATGTAGACGAGGAGGAGGAGGAGGAATAATATTATAGAAATGTTTTATATTATTTTATGGGATGATGCCCTTAAAATGTTTTATAAACTCTTGTTTGATAATTTTAAATTTATTATTTATGATGATAGTTGTAGATATTTTATGTATAATATAGTTTTATTTAATGCTCATGATTGATGTTAGTTTTAAATTTAAATAAGTACCTTAAAAAAATATTTTATTTGATCAAAAAAATTGTAATACATAAATTGTTGATATTGTCTATTATTTATTATAAAAAAATTAGAATATATTTAAATTTTAATTCTTAAGCGTTAAAAAATCAATCAATTTAAGTGTAATTTTAATTTAATTACTAATTAATACATTTTAAACAATTAATAGATTGCATTTTTTATATCATTTTAATTTATTCTCATTTTTATTAGAAATATATAAATTTGATGTTTATTTTAAATAAATTGTGATGATTTGACATCGTTGAAGTAAGAATCCTAGTGCAATAGTGGTGATGCAAATCTTGACATATTATTTTATACCTAAAAAAATTAAAAATAAAATGTAGGAAAAAAAATCAAAACTCTAATGCAAATTTAAGTGATCAAGAGAGTGTCAACTGGAAATTTTGCTAATTTCTTACCCAAAACCTCTACCAAATAAACATTGGTTAGCATCATGAACTTGATACAACTTGCATTAATATAAATCTTATGTCAGATTTTTTTTTTCTAATTATAAATTTAATCAATTATGACACTAGTATTATCAAATTATAGTAGTAATATTGTTTATAATAATAATAATATAATTATATGGCTAAAAATGGTGTCTTTACAAGAGCACTTAAAGACAGACATATCTCATATATTAAATTTTTGATTGCTCAAGACAGCCCATGGGTAACTATAATTCAATTGATGGAATAAATTTACTATTAGAATGCTTTAATATGACTATTATTAATCAAATAATAATATATAAAAGGTTGCACAATAAATTGGCCAATAGGTATACATGGCCGAGACCCCCTGTCAGAGGAAAACAGTAGCTCAAATCATGGAAACAAAAAAATGAAAGTCGCATAGCAATGTCAGATAGAAAATGACACCAAAACATCATTACATATATCTCATGTTCATATAATTAACTTAGGCACATGATGCAACACCAAAAGGGGGTAATGGAGGATCATCCTTGGGAAAAAAAGGAGGAAAAGAAGGTTCTGCTAAGGGAGGATCCAACACCACCCAACCATCCATGGGGCCCAATGGAGCTGAATAAATAGTTTATTTGCCATGAAAATTTTGAATCATAGTGCTACAAGGACTAGCTAGTGCCCCCCATGGGAGGGACCTACATCAAATTTATCATGCGACACCAATGATCTCCATCCTCCACATTGAGGGGGGATGGAATAAATTCCAGGGGGTGTGCCTCATATTCACATTACATTTTTTGGATGACATTAAATCTTAATACACTCTACATGAATGATTTGGGTTAATTTATATATGTTATCAAATATTAATGATACCTAAAAATTTATTTTCAAATAAAATGGAACTCCCATAAAAAAATCCCTCTTAGATATGTATGTTACCATTAAAATCCTAAAACATGCCTTATGCCATACCCTACATGAGAACCACTCTACTTGAATCCTGAATGAAGGTTGGAAATAATTTTAAGGCATGAGTGACTCATTTTTTATGCTTAAATAATATAAAAAGTGAGTAGTTTCTTTTGTGTAAACAAACAAAATCTTTCAAAAACTTTCTCTACTAGGGTTTCATGTTGTTCCTATCTTCCCTTATTTCATCACCTTTCAATACATTCATAACATTATACAGGAATTTCTATTTTAATTTTACATTTATTACATAATAATATTCACCCTTTGAGGGGAAAACCTCAATTTTAAATTACCCTCCACCACATTATTGCAACTATTATTACAGATAGTTGTAAGGATGGAACCAAAGATAGACATAAAGTTCATCTCAAAGGTATATGATGAAGAATAACTTTTGAAAATCCCTCATAGGTTGATATATGTTTGTAATTTTATGTTATTAATAATGTATGCAAATGGTATGAGAATAATTATCTAATATCTTATTGTGTCTATTGTATCCCCTTTGTGAATCCCTTAATGCATGGATTCATCTTCATTAGGAGCGCTTAGGTTTCCAAGTCACTAGTCTTTAGAATCTCACTAAGTGATTTTTCCTTTTCTCCTTTAAGTATCCCTCTCAAGTCCAAGCCCTCTTTTCGAGGTTTAATTGTTAGTTCTTGAGGAATACCCTTATTATTATGTTCCCTTGGACTCATACTTTCAATGTCTTTTACTAAGTCTCCATTGAATTTCTAATTTGGATCAAACCTCTTGGCCTTCCACTTCCTTTATGGTCTTTTATTAAATATATTATTAAGCCCATAGGGTGGGTGTTTTTCCATGAATGGAGCAATTTTTACTCTGCATTCCCCAATAATTAGGTTTATGTAGAGGTTAACTTGATTAAGGACTTGAAAGAGTCCATCGACATTCAAGTTGAGCTAGAACTTTGGGCATAAAAGGTTACCTATTTTAATCTTCCAAATACCTATTTTTAATATAAATCACCCAACCATAGGATCTGATATTATCCTCTTATAAGTCAGTCAAAACCCTCTATCTAATGGGTACCACCTAAAGAGTATAAGGTGTAAAAAAATAGTGATGGTTATACAGTGATGTCTAACAAAAATTCAGCCACCCAAAACAAAGGTGCTATGACAAATCACATCCTCCCTATTTCGAAATCATCCCCTAATGATTATAATTAGAACATTTACCCATGTAGATACTCAAATATAGATTTATATGTCAAACTATGCTTGTACACTTGAAAAATATTAGTCATGGCTTTACATTGCAATTATTAACTTGCCTCGTATCCAAAAGGCTCATGTTCACCATCTCACTAAGACTAAATGCTTATATTATGGTCCAACCCTAATATTATGATTACCTAGATCACCTTTAACCCACAATATTCTTAAAATTTGATATATATATATATATATATATATATATATATATATATATATATATATTTCACTTTCAATTACATAACTTCAATAACTTTCTATCTTACTCAACACTTGTGTTTAGACTTGAACACTAGCATTGATCCTAGTGTCCCTACTCCAATGCATGTTTTTATACCTTATATATATATATATATATATATATATATATATATATATATATATATATATCACTTTCAATTACATAACTTCAATAAATTTATCTCTTACTCAACACTTGTGTTTAGACTTGAACACTAGCATTGATCCTAGTGTCCCTACTCCAACGCATGTTTTTATACCTTATAAACACTCAAATTTTCAAATATTTAGATATGTATGGGTAAAAATATTTTTTTCCTTTAACCCTTTCATGAGAAACATTTCAAAAGGTTTGGTATAAATATAATTTTAATCCCACTCATTATTCATCTAGCAAGCACCTCTCAAGTTTATACTACACTGAAAATAAATTGCACAACTAAGTTATTATGGTATATTCTTTATTATTTCCAAATCAATAATAAAATCAATCATATTATAGGTTTGAATCATTTAAATAACAAATTATGAGCATTAGTTTCCAATTTACAAGTTAGATCACTACATGCACTTGCATATAGCATATTACACCATTGTTCACACACAAGCCCACATAAGGGGGAGAACTAAATTGGTTTGAGACCCTCTTTAGATTATATGGATATGTAGGTAACACTGATAGATAGAGGGGTATTTGAGGTCAACTCAACTTCACTTGATCTCATTAACCCTTATTTTTCAAGGTGGCATGCCTTAATTAGAGATCTAGGGTTTTTTTTGCTACACCCTAATATCTAAAAGCTATGTGCATAATCTAGATAGATAATATGCAAAGTTATAGTGACATATAATAGGCATAAGTTAAATTTCCATAAAATACTATGTACTATGATTCAAATAAAAGCATTGAAATCTAGACAATAGCATCGACACTAATGTCCATAAAGTGATGCAAGTTCCAAGTTGATAGAAAGCAAATATTTAGAATCTAATGATAGGATCTAGATATTAATACAATCTATTCATGCACCTTAACTATGCAGATCTAAATATGCATCATTGTATAATTTAAGTATAATTTCTCATTCATATTGTTATTATCAAAATATTGAATGACTTACTCTTTAAATTTAGCATATGCTTATATTTAGTATATTTCATTAGAATATCACTAGAATCTAAATTTATTTAATTGGCCTACTTTTTAGAGTAACTTACCCCTTAGTTGATTAGGTGACTCTCCAAACCTTATTTCCAAAGGGTTAAAAATTTGGTGACCCAACCTCTGAGTCTTTTTTATGTAAATCTTAGCTTGCTCTAGGATTTTCATCTTTCTAGGGTTTCTAATTTTAGTGATTTCCAAAACTGGATTTTTTCATTGCTTTTGGCATCTTTGTTTACATTTATCAAATATGGAAAATTTTAAGTTAGATCCTTTTGAGACTTAAGTTAAATAATCATAAATTAATCATATAAATACAAATTAAGAATTTTTTATGCATTTTTATATGTTACATGAGATGAAATCAATAAACATGCTAAGGCTAATGCATCCACAACTAATAATGGTTAGATGAGACTATTATTGCCACATCCTCCATGGGAATAATTAATACTTCAACTCAATTACCAGTTTAAATTCCTATGTTAACACAAGTGTTATTTTCATCCCCTTTAGTGACTCCTCAAATCTTAAATCAAAATCCCAATGGGTCTAATGTGAAAAATCTTCTACAAGTTATTCAAGCTTTGGAAGATAATGTTAACAACATTGAGAAAAATGCTTTGAAATTGATTCATGTTATTGATAAATAAGATGTATTACATAATGATA
This sequence comes from Torreya grandis, assembly GCA_037957365.1. NCBI lineage: Eukaryota > Viridiplantae > Streptophyta > Pinopsida > Cupressales > Taxaceae > Torreya > Torreya grandis. The sequence continues at coordinate 2,698,785 of JARHVA010000877.1, read as the reverse complement.
TTGTAGTTAATATATATTTGCACTCTTTTCTAACTAGTTTTATACCACCCAATTTCATATTCTATGATTTCAATGGTAATCCTAAACAACATCTTTGATCTTTATAAGCAACATCACATGATTATGCTTCAAATGATAAAATTTTGACCAAATTATTTCCAATAAGTATAAAATACTGTGCTTTGATATGGTTCTATTATTTACCAATACAATTAGTAAGAGCATTCAAGCCTTTGGTGGATCATTTTTTAGAACATTTTTCTATCAGCATTACTAAAAAGATGTCATATGTACAAATTGCAAAGATCAAACAAGGAACCAATGTAACTATGAATGAATATATCTTAAGGTATAAGATAACATTGGCCAAAATGAAAAATCCAATGGCTAATAAAGAGATTCAATATATCTTTAAGCAATATTTACTTGCCCCACTACATGAGTCTATTGTCTTCAAGAAGTTTAAAAATTTTGATGACTTATTCCATATTGTTCAAGATAGAGAAATGAAACCCATCTTATTGAAAAATATTAAGTATTTATCCAACACACCTACTACATCCAATACTGAGTTTCATATTAAACTAAGTTATAAGGTCAAACCTATTGAGGCTAAAAAAGAAGTAACTCCAATAGTTAATACAGTTTCACAACAACCTAATTAGATCATCTTATCCAATACACCTAAGAGACAATTTATATGATTACCTAAGTCTCTAGCTTCACTGCATCTAAAGCTAGTGAATTTTCATCTCATATCTCTCCCTCCTCCTATGCTGGTTGATATGATTTAACCTCTACCAAAAGGATACAATGGAAACACTTATTGTTATTACCACCAATATGTTGGGCATTCTACAAATAGATGTTCCAAATTGAGGCATAAGATACATCACCTTATTGATAATGAAAAAATAGCCTTTAAGTATTTTCCAAAGTATTCAAGATCACAACCTAATGATCATCAAAATCAGAAGATATTCAACATTCCATTACAAGATAATTCTAAGGAAACATAGGAAGTAAAAATGGCATATCATTCACATACTCCTCCTTCACATTATGGGAAACCATTAGATGGGATTATTGGTATGATTATACACAAGACACCTCATATGGCTTAGAGGCCTTCCATTTCATTTGATGATAATGAGATTGTCAATGATGACTCAGATCTTTATTATTTATTTATCAAACCACATTAATCATTAGTCTATACATAGTGTTATTATTGATAATAGTTCTAGTGATAATTAATTTACCATGACATTACTCACAAATTTTGGATATACACATGATGATTTATACTACTCGACCAAGATAGTGAAAGCATTTGATGGGAAAGTAAAATAATTTTTTGGTGAAACTGATTTACCTCTAAAATTTGGTATAACACATGACCATAACATTTTTATTTATACCACATGTAGGATTATTTTATATGTTATTGGGATGACCTTGGATTCTTTTGATGATTTAAAATTGCACTTTGTAATAAACACCAACAATGGGAAGTTTCAAGATGTGGGACTTGTGACTTGAAACAACCTCTAAATTTTAGAGAAGTTGGTTCTTCTTTATATAGAGTGTATACTGGGAAAAGGGATTGGAATTTTAATTAGAAACACAAATGAAAGAAATAAAATCTAATCTATGGTGATGCGCTTGAATGTAATTTGACCTTAATCCTGAGCACAGTGAGACTATATGCAAGATTCATTTACATTTAAAATCAAACAACTGCATGATCAATGTAAAAGATGGAAACAATAGAAACAAAGGCTCATAGCATAGACTATTTTTGTAGTGATACAAAAAATGTCAACAAAGGCATTGGGTTCAATCTTCTTATTTGAATCTTTTAGTCACATAAGAGGCACATAAACATGCACTGTTATATAAACTTTTCAACTCAAGAAAATGAGACAAAACTAAATGACATTCCTAATCACCGCTCTATAAAGTCTATAGCCTAGACTACTTTTACAAATGACACAGAAAATATCAACAAAGGCATAGGATTCAATCTTCTCATTAATTCTCTAGTCACATAAGAGGCACAAAAACATGCACAATTACATAAACCTTCCAACTTAAGAATATAGAACAAAAGCAAATGATATCACTTAGTCACAACTCTAGAAATTCTAAGCTCTTTAAAATAAATTTCTCTTAAAAATTCTCCTTGATATTTTTATCCTCTTTTGGTGATCTCTGCACCCTTATTTATAGCCTTGGATTCACTCTAGATTGTTTGTTTGTTCCCAGTCTAGTGGCCCAACTAAAATCTAACCCCACTGGAAGTGTCTAAATAGAAGATATCTTATAGATCCTAAAATGCTTTGTCTTCTGGTAGTTCACTGGCTGAAATAGATTGCAGGACGCTCCCTTCTCTTAAACACTAGGTAACACTTAGCCAATTTCTTTTTATTACTTTAGGAAACACTAGAGGATGACACTTATCATGTTCTATAGCACCCATCGAAGACACACGGCACTTTCTATGTAACTTATACTCTTTTGTGTCTTTTCTCAGGATCATTCTACCTTTGACACTTGTCGCAATCCACTTCCTTGAAACTTTAATAACTTAAAATAAAATAAGACCCACAGCATTTCTTACCTGAGTAACTTTAAAAGTGACATAGGGACAGGTGTCAATCTCTACTACTTCATTAAAGGACACATGGCAATCTCTGCTTTACTTATCTAGGGATACGTGGTGATCTCTGCTACTTTTAGCTACCCTTTTAAAAACCTACAGAAGATGACATGTGGCGGTCTCCGCTTTACTCTATTATACCATAAAAACAATTGGGTCTCATTTCACATTTACACAGATAATGACACTTGACAGCTTCTGCTTGCTTAAGAAACAAAACGTGGGACCTATAGAGTAATTTCTTGCTCTACATCGTATTTAATTATTTTTGATTTGAGCACTGCAATTTTAGTTATTCGAGCAAAGCGACAGAATTTTGAAGCAGAGGGCCAGTTCATTTTGCCCAAGTGTTGAGATGCAGCAGAAGCTACCAAGTGTTGCCCTCCGAGTAGGTCTTTTTCCCCTTCTTGTTTCCTTCATCTCATTTTTGCCTAAGTATTAGTTCAAGTGGATGTTGTTAAGTGTCACTTTCTAAGAGACAAAGCTGACAGTTGGCATCCCTCGAGTCACCTTTTTGTAACCTTTGAGAACTGCAGATCATGCCACATACCCAATAGCAGTTAAGTGGAATGCACCACGTGTCAGCATCCATGTCTCATATCGGCATCCACACTTCATTCAAAGACTTTCACCATAAGGCAGCAAAGAAGACGGAAAGTGCCAAGTGGCAATTGTGGAGGCCATGAAAGACCTTTTTGGAGTAAAATTGCAAGCCACCACATGTCGGCATTCAGGAAGCCATGAGTCCAATGCTTTCCATTCAACGCACAAAGGCATCATTTTATTTTGCTTATGCACCACAAAGTAGTGGATGCTGCCAAGTGTCACTCTCTGAGTCCCCCTCTACTCCATCCATAGAAGAAGCAAAAGATGCCACTTATCTTCCTCAAAGCCACGGAAGTCTCCACATGTCAACACCTGAGAGAATCATCGCCAAGCTCTATTGACAAATATGAAACGGCGATGGGTCTTGGGTGTTACTTCAAAAGTCTACAGAAGCTGCCAAATGTCACCATCCATAAGAGTCTGATATATGCCCCTAATGATACTATCGCACAACCAAAGGGGAGTGAAAAGAGCCGCGTGTCTTCGATGAATCAGGCGGAAGGCACCAAGTGTCATTTTTTGGTGTCTTCTAGGTGATCAAGGGGATTTTCAAAAAATTGACTAAGTGTCCTCTCCTATTTCAAACATAGCAGAGTGTTCCATGTATCGGTTGCCAAAAGTGAAATGGAGGGAAAATCAGTTGGAGTTAATTCAATTAGATGAAATAGTTCATCAGGTAGATTTTTGGGGCCACCCACAGCATTGAAGGTGCCATCTGTTTGTCCCCTATGAGCGGAGGATGGAGAAGATTGCACAGGAAAGAAAGTGTAGGGAGACATCTGGGGCTATAAAAGAAGAAGAATTCTAAAATCTAAAAAAGGGGGGAATTCTCATAGTTTTAGACTTTCAGAGTTTTTGACCAATAATATCATTTGCTTTTGTTACATTTCCCTGAGTTGAAAGGTTTATATGACTATGTGTGTTTTTGTATATTTTGTATGACTGGAAGATTCAATAAGAAAATTGAACACTATGCCCTTGTTGATATTATCTTTGTCATTTGCAAAGTAGTCTATGCTGTAGATTTTCTAGTGTTGTGATTGGAAATGTTATTTACTTCTATCCCATTTTTTGGAGTCTAAAGTTCTACATAACTGTGCATGACTTATGCACCTCTAATGTGATTGTAAGATTCTATTAAGAAGATTGAACACTATGCCTTTGTTGACAATTCCTGTATCTCAGCAAAAAACTCCCTTGTTGTGAGCCTCTGTTTCTATTATTCTAATCTTTTACATTGATCATGCACTTGTCTGCTCTTAAATGTAATAGAATCACATAATAGTTTCACTATGCTCAGGTTAGGATTAGGATTACTCTCAGGTGCATCTCCATAGTTAGGTTTCAATTCTTGCATTTTGCATTTTTGTTTAGTCTCCTATCCCTTTTCCCCAACACCCAATACAAAAGAAGAGACCAGCTTCTTTAAAATCTAGAGGTCGTTTTCAAGCCGCATTGTCCCATAGCTTGAAACTTCCCATTGTTGTTGATTAAGATCTAGTGCAATTTTAAGACATCAACAGGACCCACCACAGTCTTTGTTATATCAATGAAGCAAAATGAAGATAATTCAGATCATGACACGTGGTGGCTTCTACTTTCTTCTACTAGGATATGTGGAAGCTTCCATAACTTTTAGAAAAACAAAATTGAGACCTTCTACGACTACCACTTGGTGCTTTTTGCTTGATCTTGATACTTAGCTTGTTAAAACCTTTCACTAAAAAGAGATGAAATACGGGTGCTGATATGAAACTGTAGATGATGACACTCGACGTGTTCTGCTGAGTCACTATGAGATACGTGGCACATTTCGATCAACTCATAGAAAATATAAAAGATGCCTTAGATGATGACACTTGGTAGTTTCCATTGAGAAGGATGCCTCAGAAGATGACACTTGTTAGCTTCCACTTGATTTCGACACTTGGATAAAAATGAATCAAAAGGAAAATAGAGCCCGCGCTCTATTTTCAAAACTTCACCATCTCAAACCAAATTATGCAGGAACAAAACTTTGCAGCACACAACTAAAACTCGGAATGAAACGTAGATTATTTTTTACTCTACATTTATTGGTGACCCCAAGGACTTTTGAGCCTACTCAAAAAGAAACCACAATTCCCGCATGATCCAAAATTGCTAAAAAAACATAGTTTTAACTAAAATGTTTCAAATAGATTCCATTTATAGGAATCTCTTCAGGTTCACCTTCCATCATTTCTAACTCAAACAAATTTTTCTATTTACATGCCCAAATTTTATAAGGGCCAGTCCATAATGCTTCAAACTTAGTGTGTTGACCTGGTTTGGCGACTCTTGCATCCCATTTCAAAATAATTGAGCCTGTTTCAAAATGAGGATTTGAAGTCTTTTTATCAAAACAATCTTTAACTATTTTCTAATGCTTTATCAATGAATCATGTGCTGCATCCCTCTTTTCTTGAACTTCTAGAACTTCTGTGAGTCTGACCTGCATGGGGCCATTTTCTTCAATTTCAATCTGTTTGATTAGCTGAAGCATATGAATCTCCAAGCTTAGGGGAATTACAGCAGGTTTCCCATATACTAATTCATATGGGGACATTTTTATCACCTATTTAGGTGTAATTCTATCATCCCACAGTGCTAAATTAAGCACTTTATGCCATTCCTTGTGATGATCAGCCCCTATTCTTTTGATGAGTCTAATCAGGTTCTTATTAGTTGATTTTTCCAAACCATTACCCTGAGGGTAATAATTGGAAGAATTTTTTAGATATACTACATGATTTAATGCAATGTCAGATACTTTAGACCCTAAAAATGCTTTAGCATTATTTGAAATTATGGTGCGAGGAGCCCCAAAATGAGTAGTGATATTCCCTAGAAAATCTAGGATCACATTTTCTATTGCTTCCTTAAGTGGCACTACCTCGGTCCATCTGGTGAAATAATCTGTGGCTGTTAAGATCCATTTTTGACCCATACTAGATACTAGATTTATCATTCCAATGAAGTCAAGACCCCATTGAGCAAAAGGCTCATCCATAATTATAGAACTAAGAGGCATTGTTGCATTCCTTCTCATCCCCACATAATATTGACAAGATTGACATTTTTTAACCAGCTGATAACAATCTATAAATAAAGTAGGCTAGAAATAACCTACTTCACTTATATTTATAGCTGTGGTTTTTTTAGAAAAATGTCCACCTGATACTCCATGATGCATTTCATGTAGTATTTTCTCAGCCTCATCTTTTTCTACACATCTTAACAATTTACCATCAGAATTTCTTCTAAAAAGAACCTGTTCAATTAAAACAAAATGAACTCGTTACATCCTATAGTATCTTCTCTTATTTTGAGGAAGTTCTCTTGGGTAAATCCCATTTTTCATAAAATGAATCCTATTTTTAACCCAGGATTCCTGATCAACTTCTTGTATTCTCAATACAATTTCTTCTTTTGTTCCTGAATTTGTCTCTTCAGGTATCATTTTTTCAAGTTCTTAAGTCATATATTGGCATAAACCCCTACCTCTAACTAATTTAGTGGGTTTGACTTCTACATCATATTCAAGGATCTTAATTATCTAGTTTTCTCTTTTTTTAGTAATTTTCCCCTCCATGATGTATTCTCTAACACTTGGATGTGCTACCAGTATCAGAATTTTATTTCCTGATACTATACGCCTGAACTTTTTGAGAGCTTTTACCATATCATATGCTTGTTTTTCTATAAATTTATATGTAGTTTCATATTCCCTAAGAGTTCTTGAGAAAAAGGCTAATGGATGCTATCCCTCCTGTTTATCATCCTTCTGTGTTAGGATAGCAGCAATACTGAGCTCTCTTCCATATACATACATTACAAAAGGCTTAGAAAAATTTGGGTTTCTAAGTATTGGAGCTGTTGAGATAGCTTTCTTGACCTCTTCAAAGGCTTGCCTTCCTTCTATAGTCCAGTTGAAAATTAGGTCTTTTTTCAACAAAAGTGTCACTGGTCTTACTAAGCCTGCAAAGTCAGATATGAACCGACTGACGAAATTAATCTTTCCCAAGAAAGATTGAATTGATTTTTTATTGATTGGAAGAGGTAAGTTCATTATAGCTACCACTCTTTCTGGGTCTATGGAAACTCCTTATTTAGATACTATATGTCCTAATAATTTGCCTTGAGGGACAGCAAAGATACATTTCTTAGGATTCAAGGATATTCCAAATTCTTGACATTTTTTAAACATAGCTTCTAAATGATCAAAATGATCAGCATCATTCTTTGAAAAAATAGTAAGATCATCAAGATAAATCAGGATGATTTTATTTATTACTTCCCTGAATGCAACATCCATAGCTCTCTGAAAAGTGGCTCTAGCATTTGATAGGCCAAATGGCATCTTAGCATATGCAAATTTTCCCCATTTGGTAGTAAAAGCAGTCTTGTATTGGTCTTCTTTAGCTAACCAAATCTGATTGTATCCAGAGAAACCATCTAACAAAGAGAATCTCTCTAATCCAGCCATAGTTTGTAGAATTTGTTCTATGGATGGCAAGGGATAATGATCCTTCAAAGACGCTTTGTTTAGATCTCTGAAATCTACACAAAGTCTTATATCACCATTCTTTTTCCTAATTGGTACCAGATTTGATACCTAGGTTGAGTGTTTGATTGGAAAAATTATTTTAGAATCTAAAAGTTTCTACAACTCGTCCACCATTAGAGGCTCAATCCTTGGATTCATTGGCCTCTATTTTAGTCTGATGGGCTTAGATCCTTCAGTCAGTTCTATTGTGTGCTAAATTATGTCTCTATTATATCCATGAAGGTCTTCATAGCTCCAAGCTATGACTCTGTCATATTTTTGCATAATTCAATTAGCCTTTCCTTTTCTTCTTGAGTTGCAGAATTTCCAACTTTTAATTTTTTCCCTTCACTCACTTATATTTTAGAATAATCTACTTTGTTTTCTTGGATCCTTTTCTTCTCCAGGCTTACATCTTCTGGATCAAAAAGGCTTTCCAAAGTGATTAAACCTTTGGGAAGTTTATTATTCTTTAATTGTATAATTTGATCCTCATATGCCTCTTCAATTTTTAGTTGCAATTGATTGAAAAATTCACTTGATTGTTGCAAGAATGAGAGTACTTGAGAATCATTCTCAAATACTTGCCAATTCTCATCATTATCAGGAATAGCTAGCCTTACTATAACCTTTACTAACTCATTGTTAACTAATAGGCCAGTTGTTGGATCAAATTGCGAACCAATGTGTGCCATCCTATCAGCTTTAGAATTTTGAATCCTGGGAACTACTTCAATATTAAAAGCTTAAAAATCTTCTATTAAGTCCCAAATTCTATGCTTATGGGATTTCATTATGACATTCTTTGTTATTGTCTTTTCTCTAATTTGCTTTACTACTAATTCTAAATCTCCTTTTACTATTAGATTCTTTATTCCCTTTTTCTTGGCTAATAGGAGCCCATGTACTAAGGATTCATACTCAACATCATTATTAATACAAGCAAATTGAAAATAGATAGCCCTTAAAAAAATTTCACGATTTGGAGCAGTAAAACAAATTCCTGCTCCAGCACCATTTTTACTTCTAGCCCCATCAAAATTTAAAGTCCAGATTTCTGAATCTTTTTCAGATCCTTGAGTAGTTGGTGTTTTTTTTCCTTAAAACATTTGGGATTTCATGGTCCTCATCAAAAATAACATAAGTTCCCAAACTAGTAGAGTTATAATTTTCATATGGGTCACTATGCGTCATAGTTAACAACTGTTTATTTTCTTTTTCCCGATTATGCTTAGTCCAGTCACCTATCTTAGTAAAATGGAAGGAATCCAGTTTGGATTTGCTTACCTCTAATGCATTGTTCACTAAGGCTATTGTCTACAGATGAATTGTGTCTTTGAGCTTTCTTTCATCAATAGGTCCTTCAGTATATTTGGGCATTGCTTGATTTTGAAGAGCTTCTTGTAATAGTGTCCTTTATTCAGGAATAGCTAACATGTCCCAAATTGATACTTGTGCTGGGGATATCTTCAGCTGATCCTCCACATTCATTGGTCTAAAAGTTTGAATTCTTGGAAGATTAGGATATCTTGTCTTTCTTTGAACTTGTTCAAGAACTTCTTGATTTTGTACTGGCTAAAGCATTTCTTGTCTAACAGCTACGTGTTGATGACATTGAAATGAATGATTCTCCATAGCTTCATTTTTTACAACTTCAGGCTGTTCTAACATTCTTCTCTTTGATTTAGTACGATGGTCTGATTGCACTACTTGTTTCTTGGAAATAGAAGCTTCATTCAAAAATACTAATTCTTCATCTTCAACCCATGAGAACCAAGCATATTCTAGGGCTATTTATTCCTCTATTTTTTTAGGACATCCCTTGCATCTGAGCCATTAAGATTAAATTATGCATATCAAAAGACTGGTAGGATTGATTGTCACTGGAACTTGTAAATTGACCATCCATTATTCTTTGCTTTGCCACCTTTTATTATAGATTACCCATAGGACAATCTCTAGGTGTATGAGCATTATTACAAGGGAAACACTAGGAATTAGTGTTATCCACATAGTTATTTTTCCCTAGAACAGTTTCCCTATTTGAATTGGGAGGAATAGTCTGTGAGGGTGTGGGGACTGTAACTATTTAATTTGCTAGCTGATGGTTAGTTTGTCTTGGAAGACCCTGATATTGGTTTGGCTGATATGAAAATATGTTTCCTTGATAGCCTTGATATGAAGGCTTAGGAAAATTATTCTACTATCTTTTTATATTGATCAGCTCATTAGAAAATGTCCTTAGGATATTCTTGATATCATCCAGCTTAGATGACTGAGTGGGGACAATTTCTTTAGTAGATGGTTGAGGATAGGTGTACATAGACACAGGTGGGTCTATAGATTTAGGAGCTTTTTGAAGTAATGGTAAGGAAATTTCTAGGAACATGGGCATGAGAGGCCTTGAGATTAACTTTCTAGCATCTATCAAATTATTCTCAGCTCTGACCACATAGTCATAAGCCTCAGGCAAAGTGTGTCCTCCAAGTGACTAAATCATAATAGATATATCTGAATCCAAAGCCTTAAAATAAAACATTATGGCCATACCTAGTAATGGTCTAGTTGTAACAGAGATTCTTTTCCAAGTCTTTTGAAATCTGGAATTGAAGTCAGTCATGGCTTCTTGTGGTGCCCTTTGAATGGTAATTAATTTTTATAACAAAGAAGACTTGTCACCCTTCTCTTTGAATCTTTCAAAGAAAATATCTTCAAGCTGATCCCATGTAGAAATGGTATTTGGGGTCAAAGACCAATACCATTCTAGAGCCTTCCCTTTAAAAGAAGCTGCTAATAATCTTATGGCCACATTTTGTTGTGTGACAACATGTATAACACATACATCTAATACATCTTGAAGATGTTCCTCAGGTGTTTTAAAGTCTTACCCACTAAATTTGGGCAAAGATTTTAGGGCATTCACTAGGATAGGGTCCCAAGTGGCTGGGGGTATTGGAAGAATCAAGGGACTACCAGTGTTCTAGCTTGCATAATTTCTTGGGGGTATAGGGGCTCCTATGTTTGCTCTAGTTATTGGTACAAACTGGTTGGCTCTTCTTCTTGGACTTGTTACCAAAGGTGGCAAAAGAATACCTGGATTTGTACTAGATTGTGATCTAGTTACTGGTCCACAGCTATGACTCCTCGTAGCTCTTTGGTTCATACGATTTTGAAAGAAACTTTAAGATTGGTCCCACCGGGCATGCCAAAAACTGTTGATGATTTAAAATTGCACTTTGTAATAAATACCAACAATGGGAAGTTTCAAGATATGGGGCTTGTCACTTGAAACAACCTCCAGATTTTAGAGAAGCTAGTTCTTCTTTATATAGAGTGTATACTAGGAAAAGGGATTAGAATTTTAATTAGAAACACAAATGCAAGAAAGAAAATCTAATCTATGGTGATGCGCCTGAATGTAATTTGACCTTAATCCTGAGCACAGTGAGAATATATGCAAGATTCATTTACATTTAAGAGCAAACAAGTGCATGATCAATGTAAAAGATGGAAATAATAGAAATAGAGGCTCATAGCATAGACTACTTTTGCAGTGATACAGAAAATGTCAACAAAGGCATAGGGTTCAATTTTCTTATTTGAATCTTCCAGTCACATAAGAGGCACAAAAACATGCACTGTTATATAAACTTTTCAACTCAAGAAAATGAGACAAAAGAAAATGACATTCCTAATCACAGCTATAGAAAGTCTACAGCCTAGACTACTTTTGCAAATGACATAGAAAATATCAACAAAGGCATAGGATTCAATCTTCTCATTAATTCTCCAGTCACATAAGAGGCACAAAAACACGCACAGTTACATAAACCTTCCAACTTAAGAAGATAGAACAAAATCAAATGATATTACTTAGTCACAGCTCTAGAAAGTCTAAGCTCTTTACAATAAATTTCTCTCAAAAATTCTCCCTAATATTTTTATCCTCCTCTAGTGATCTCTGCACCCTTATTTATAGCCTTGGATTCACTCCAGATTGTCTGTTTGTTCCCAATCTGGTAGCCCAACTAAAATCTAACCCCATTAGAAGTGTCTAAATAGAAGATATCTTATAGATTCTGAAATACTTTGTCTTCTGGTAGTTCATTGGTTGAAACAAATTGTAGGACGCTCCCTTCTCTTAAACGCTAGGTAACACTTAGCCAATTTCTTCTTATTACTTTAGGAAACACTGGAGGATGACACTTGTCATGTTCCATAGCACCCATCAAAGACACGCGGCACTTTCCACGTAACTTATACTCTTTTGTGTCTTTGCTCAGGATCATGTGCCTTTGACACTTGTCACAATCTACTTCCTTAAAAATTCAATAGCTTAAAATAAAATAAGACCCATAGCATTTCTTACCTCAGTAACTTTAAAAGTGACACATGGACAGGTGTCAATCTCTGTTGTTTCATTAAAGGACACATGGCAATCTCTGCTTTACTTATCTGGGGATACATGGTAATCTTTATTGCTTTTAGCTACCCTTTTATAAACTTGTGGAAGATGACATGTGGCAGTCTCCACTTTACTCTTTTTATACCATAAAAATAATTGGGTCTCATTTCACATTTACACAGACAGTGACACTTGGCGGCTTCTGCTTGCTTAAGAAACAAAACTTGGGACCCACCACAGTCTTTGTTATATCAGTGAAGCAAAATGAAGATAATTTAGATCGTGACACGTGGTGGCTTCTACTTTCTTCTGCTAGGATACGTGGTAGCTTCTGTCACTTTTAGAAAAGCAAAATTGAGACCTTTTGTGACTGCCACTTGGCACTTTCCGCTTGATCTTGATACTTAGCTTGTTAAAACCTTTCACTGAAAAGAGATGAAATGTGGGTGCCGATATGAAACCATGGATGATGACACTCGGTGTGCTCTGCTGAGTCGCTATGAGATACGTGGCACATTTTGATCAACTCATAAAAAATATAAAAGGTGCCTCAGATGACGACACTTGGTAGTTTTTATTGAGAAGGATGCCTTGGATGATGACACTTGTCAGCTTCTGCTTGATTTCAACACTTGGACAAAAATGAATCAAAAGGAAAATAGAGCCCGCATTCTATTTTCAATACTTCACCATCTCAAACCAAATTATGTGGGAACAAAACTTTGCAGCGTGCAATTGAAACTCAGAATGAAACGTAGAGTATTTTTTACTCTACAGATTCACAAGCTTTATATGTAGTACCTTCCATAGTGCATGGTTGTCTTAATATATTCATAACAATGGGGTAATTATAGTTTCAGGTATTCAATATGAATAACCATTGCAACAATAAAAAATTATTCCAAGATAGATAACTATAAAACCTACTAATGTTAATCATGTTTGAAAGGGTAATAAAAAGGAAATCCCCTTTCCTATTTGACCAATACTTGAGAGGGCATTGCATCAAAAATATACAGTGGATTCTATGAGGTCTTCATTTACACCTCCACAGACTTGCTAGTTATTGACAACATTTCACCATGTTTTAGAGAGGGTAAAAAGATGAAAAAATACACCCAAGAAATCATATGTCACTAAACATTAGGTTCCACAAGCCACTTTAGTTTTTATTACTACTTCATGATCATAGAGTTTTATAAGGCATACACAAATTATTACATATTTTCTAGCTTCAAATTAGGCACATGTACACAATCTTTGTCAGCATGACCAATTTATTATACCATATTCAATTATAAATCACCATATTAGCATCCCTTAGATGGGATCATCTACTAACTCTCTCTTTATAAACATCTAAAAAAATAAAAAACCATTTTAAAAATTCAAAAAAATCAAATATTCAATCAAATTCAAAATAAAATAAAAATAAAAAAATATTAACGTTACACATATTTACTAGATTTTCCATATGCTATTTACTTTATGTTAGTAGATAACATGTCATTTATATACACACATGTTTCATGGGTGCTTGAGTGTGATACAGGTATACATTAAATTAATGATACATGTGTATGCAGATGTTTGACCTTCCCTCTTCCCACATGACACACTATGTTTGGGGCATATTACTTCTATTTGATCATGATTGACACATGTTCCATTTTTTTATGATCATTTTACATTATCACATTGATCTTATATACTAATAATTACACATGCCTATACTCATTTTACTATCTTGCATAATTTACTTGATATGTTATTCTACAAGACATTTTGCTCAAGCATGTATGCAGGGACTAGTATGACATGCTTATGTTAATTGCTTATATTTCATTTACTTCATTTATTGACATGGATTAATTGATTGTACTTATTATTTTATTCCTTATAATTATGGAGCATTTGAACATGTTCCTTGCTTATTGGCCATAGTGCCCTAAGTGTTGCTTATTTATTTGGTGTGTGGACATTTTAATATGTCCTCCCCTTAAGTGTGCAAAATTTGAACATGCCCCTTGTTTTTAGTCTCTTTAGACCCCATTTTGTGTGAAATTGAGTGATCTTATGTGTGTTCTTGATTTTTTGTTGAGTTTGTTACTTCTATATGTTGTCATGATCCACACCATGTATCTTAGGGATTATTGTGTTTGATACTACAAGCTTCATTGATACATTTAATTTAACATGATACCATTATATGCTTATTTACTACATGTTTTATACAAATATAACATGGTCATCTTATCCTTTTGAGATAAGTTGGCTATCAAAATTTACTCCCCACACCTCAAAAGGGGGGCATATAAGTGGGGGCATGTCATAGAGACATGAATCCACATACATATAGTTGGTAGAATTGGAAAATTTTGATACAGTTTATATGATCCAAGTATGCACTTGTGATAGAATATTACACATTTAGAACTAATTTTCACATATTTGAGATAGTTTTTCAAATTTATATGCATATTATACACAATTTTTAGAGCATAAGTTACATTTTTACAGATTCTTTATCCTAAGACACATTTGAGGTGCATATGCCATGCAAATGCACCAAATTAAAAATACACTAATTATGCACCAACCTGCCAAGATGTAACATTTGATATTTTATATATTATAACATTGTTTATTTGATTATTATGATCAATATTTTGCACTCTTGATAGACTTGGAACTAATTCTATTATTTTGGGTTGATATTGTTACACCTTTTGGCTCGAGTGAGATTGGATATATTATGTTCAGATTTGAGTTGTGTGATTGAGATTTAGTGCTCTCTATAGACTTGAAAAAACTCACCATTACACTAAATTGGGGGAATGATCACCCTCTAATTCCCCTCTTCACATATCTAAGGTTTAGTTATGAACCTCTCTCCAATGCTTCAAGTAGGAATCATCATTACCAATGCAAACTATGAAGGGGCAACATGGTTACATTAACACACGTGTGTACTCCTTCCTTGCTTTCTTTTATTTCAAGTAATTTCAATCATTAATTCTCATATTCTATGTAATAATTACACATGTAACATGCTCATGGTTTCAATTCATACACATACAATAAATTTAAATAGGGATTTCATCAATCAATGTGTATTATACACACCAAAGTACACATTTCTTTCCTTTAACCTAGTAATTTCATCATTATGCATTATTAGATTAAAGGGGGGGAAATGTGGATATTAAAATCTAGATTTATATGTTAATATAGACTTGTATAATTGTAAAATATCATTCATGGCTCCACCCTTTATTTCTTGACCTGCCTCACAGCTAAAAGGCTCACATTCGCCATCTCATTATGCCTACATGATTATCTTATGGTCTAACCTTGATATTATAATTACCCAAATCACCTAAAACCCAAGGTATGAATAAAATTTGATATATATCATTCATTATCAGTTACATAACTTCAAAAACTTTATATCTTTGTATAAACTTGCATTTAGACTTGGACACCAGAATCGATGCTAGTGTCCCTGCTCTAACACGTGTTTGTACCTCTCAAACACTCAAATTTTCAAATATTTTGATATATATAGTTCAACCTATTTATTTCATTTAACCCTTCCATGATAAACATTTCATAGGTATGGTATAAATATAAGTTTAACCCCACTCATTATTCATCTAGTAAGCACCTCTCAAGTTTATACTACAACACTAAAAATAAATTTCACAACTAAGCTATTATTCCCTATTCTTTCCTATTTCTAAATTATTCATAGGATCAATCATATTATAGGTTTGAATAATTCAAATAAAAACCCATAAGTAGTATTTTCTAAGTTAAAATCTATATCTCTACATGCACTCACATCTATTACACTATTTTTCACACACAAGCCCATATAAGGGGCTAACTACATCAAATTGAGGCCCTCTTATGAGTATATGGATATGTAGGTAGTTATCACTAATAGAGGGGTAGTTTAAGTTATTTAGACTTCACTTGATCCCACTAACCCATATTTTTAAATATGGCATGCCCTAATAAGAGGATCTAGGGTTTTGAGCTAAACACTGATATCCATATCTTATATGCACAATCGAGACAGATAATCTACAAGTTGACAATGACATCTAAATGTGAAAGTGGAATTTATAGAAAAGATTTTGTATTGAATTTTGAATATAATCATTGAAATTAGGATAGTAGTGTCAATTTTAGTGTCCATAGGGTGACACAAGTGTCCAGGATAACATAAATAAAATAATTAGAATCTCATGATGAGATTATGATCTTAAGATAGTCCATTCCTACACCTACACTACTTAGATCTATCTACGCATCATTGTATAATTTAACTATAATTTTTACTTCTTATTGCTATTATCAAAATATGGAATGTTTTATTTTATATATTTGGCGTATGATTAGATTCAATCTAAATTTATTTAATTGGCCTAATTTATAGAGTACCTTATTCCTTAGTTGATTAAGCTACTCTCAAACCCTTATTTCTAAAAAGGGTTAAACATTTTTAGATTTATCAGTATCTTACAACCTCTCAAAGCTAAGTTTCTCAAGCTTCTCAACCATAAGTTATTTTTCCCTATGCTCAGACACCCTCTACAAGTGGGCTCATCCCTTGGCAGTCATGCATTCCACCTCACAATGGTGTTGACTCTCCTTGAGAGAATAATGAGGCTAAACGGTGCTCAATCTCACTTGGGTATTTTATGATGAACTAACACTCATTGGTGGGAAATTAATTTGTATCCCTTGAATCTAGAGAAGACATAGAGGATGATCAAGGATAAATACTCAAGGAAAACTCCCCCAAATGTATTTAATATCATGGTATGTTCAAGACCTCACAGATTCCTATGGAAAATTCTCTATGTGTTTCCTATCAATAGTTGGGTAATTTCTATTTTATTTGTTTGTAAGAATTTAATATTTTAGGCTTTATTTTTTATATTACTCTAAAAAAAAATTCCTTGTGTATCTTATTTCCACTTTGCATGAAGATGGGCATAGTAGTGATAATATATTTATTTCCAAGAAATTTTCCCCCTTAGTTATTTCATTGGGTGAATATCCATGACATCGAGTTATTTGGGTTTTACTTGACATCAATGGCTAGTCCCTGGGGGTTTTCAACATTTATGCCCCAAAATATGGCACTGAAAGATCAATGTTATGGTAATGGCTTGTTTAGAAACTACCTTTTCCACCTAGCTAATTTGCGGTGATTTTAATATGATTGATATGCCCAATGAAAAAACATAGTCTTTAAATTTAGTTGTGCATGGGAGAATGTGAATCCTAGTTTTATTTCAAAAATTGTTGGGATTTGGTGGACCCACTTCTATAATATCACTCATTAAGTAATTAACATTGATTTACTTGGTCCAACTATCATGTTGATACTAATAGGGTCCTCAAATAGTTAGACCATTTTATGATTTCTAAGTAGCACATGTTATCTTTTACTCTCTATAAAGGGAAATATGTTATCGTCTATCCTAAAAAAAATCCTTTTAGACCATAGTCCCATCACTTTCAGAGTGGATTAGAATGGTGGTATATTCAAGGTGCCACCTAATAATTTTTTTCTTAACACATCCTATGCCATAAGGGCACCATTTATCTCATCACCAAATTTTGGAACCTTGTGCCACATCCACCTTATTTTATCAGTTGGGTTGAATGGTGGAATGAATAAATCACTCACATTGTCACTTTCCTCTACCGCTATGAATTTTTTTGAAGTTAATTTTTTTATAAAAAATGGTTGCATCATAAAAGGCATCTCTTAACTGAGGGCTCTAACTATGATTACATCATCACCTTTCATGTTTACTTTGGGAGAACTTTAGGGGCATCTCCTAGTAGTGCTTCAAGTTCTATATTTTTATATTTCATTTATCATATTGAGCTTTCATGTGATCATATAAATTTTTATTTATCTTACCTAGTGTTTACCTTTGTTTGCTTATCTCTTATATGTATGCTCATGTTCATGTTACATTGTCTTTGATTTCAATGTTTTTTATGCTTAGTTGTATGGGCACTTTGCTTCCTCTATGTGGCTTAGATTGTAGTTTTATTCACATGTTTGCTTCATGTGATTATTTTTTGCATGCCTCTCTTGTTTTCCTAGTGTTTGATGTGTTTGTTTCATATTCTTGATATTTGGTGTGCCTTTATTTTTTTCCCTAAGTCTGATGTGTTTTTTACATATTCTTATTTTTTTGCATGCCTCTCTTTTTTAATATATTTGATGTACATTCCTATATTTTGATGTATACCATATTCTATGTGTTTTTTTTATTATTTATTTTATGTGATTTGATCATTATGTTTTTTTATTACTCTATGTGTGTGACATTATTGTCATATTTATTTTGAGTGTGGTGTGCTTATTGTGTTCTTAGTGTGCCTTCCATTTTTTCTCAATTTTTTTTAATTATTCTATGATTGGTGGCATGATCTATATCATGCACATTTCTCTTTAATTTTCCATGATCCAAATCAAGCATGTCTTCTTATTATTTTTTGTAAGCTCATCTAAGGAAAGGGCCCTAGCCTTGCAAAAAAGTGTAAAATAAGTTAACATATTAGTGTAAGTCTCAATAGTATCACATATGAAGGGGGCACTTTATCATGCCAATATAAAAAAAAACTAATAAGTAGTTTTGTATCATCACCAGTTGAAGAGTTTTTGTAGCAAGGAATAGTTTGAAATGAATTGTCAAATATTGAAACATCATCTACTGAATAATACTTTCAAAATAGTTTAAGCAAACTAGGGTTATTTTTGCATTTGAATAGCTAGATATATATAAATTATAATAATTTATGGTAAAGATCCATTAAATCCCTAGCTTACATCTAGATATGATTAAATACTATTATGTAAACATAACTATTCAAACCATTGTGTGTGTGTGTGTGTGTGTGTGTGTGTGTGTGTGTGTGTGTGTGTGTGTGTGTGTGTGTGTGTGTGTGTGTGTGTGTGTGTGTGTGTGTGTGTGTGTGTGTGATTTTAACTGTAAAAAGTAGTGTCACATAGTAGTGTTGTGAGGAGAGTCTAAGGGGCATGGGAAAAATATTCATACCCCTACCCTAAAATATTTAAACAAAAAATTTACTCCATGATAGTATTGAGTCTATGACAACTACATCATCCTTAGCTTGGTCAGAATGCTTTGAACTTTAAGGGCCCATAGGGTGGGTAGTCTCCTGAGTCTTGTGGCATATCTAAATAATATATTACCTTGAAGTGAGCATCTACAGACAATTCAACACCCAAATACACTTCTAACTCCTTTTGAATCTATAGGATGGCCTTAACCCCCTTTATAATATTGTGATCATGGAAATTAGACTCATCATTGAACACTATTAATTGAGATTCAATGGCAATATGGGATTTATGGAAGAGGAATTTTCTAGCCGATTTAGGTAAGATATAGGCACCACTAATGCATTTTTCCATTTAAAACACATTCCTTCTCCTTAATGACCACTTGGGGTCCATCATAGTCTTCCTCATGTGTTTCCCAAGCTCAATATCATTAGTGTCATTAAAATACTTTGTAACATACCAAGCCCTAAGAATCCAAGATCTCATTTTGGAATTTTTAATATATTTACCCAGAAAGCCATAAAATGTAATACCTAAATCCTCTCCCATCGTAGCCTTTTTCCTTTTCCTAAACTCAACTTGACTACAATGATTATTTTCTCCTCCATTGCAGGTGGATATTCACTCTCTTTCTTGATGGTATGGTAATCCTTTGTTTTCATCAAAATAATAAAGATGAAGAAAAAATAAAATCATATATTCAAGTGGCTCAACACTTGAAGGCAAAGTAATGAAAATAATGATGGGATAATACCACATGGAAATGGGATAGAGATATGGAGGCACTTCTAATCATGCCTAGATTGCATCAAAACAATCCCCCATCAATATCAATTTTTTAATCATTAATTATTGAGGGAAAATTAGAATTTGAGGGAAATGCCAAGTATTTTAAATAAATTTACATTATCATAGTATTTTATGAATATTTATAAGTTTTCATGGAATCTATGAAAATTAACCTTATCAAATCATCTAGGATAATGAAATTCCAAGCCTTGTCTAATTCACCACAAATAGAGATGAGTTGTAATCCAAGGTTGGCGACCTTATGAGAAATTATATTTCTTGCTCGCTTAATATGTAAATACATGACATATTTAAACTCTTTTGAAATTGAACATGATTCTTCTCGAAGAGCATGAATTTTCCAAGATTTAATATTTCCAGAGATCATTCCATTAATCTATATTTTGGAATCTCCATTGATGATGATTTCCATCCCCTGAATCTAGCCACTTTGAGGCCTTTAATCAAGGCTATACCTTTTGTCTGATTATTAGTCAAAATACCAAATTCAAAACCCATTATTAAAATTAGTTGTCCCAAATTATCTCTAAAAATGCATCCTTCACAAATTGGGTCTAGGTTTCCTTTTACAACGTATCAAAACTTAACTTAATAAACCCAATCGGCAGTGGAAACTAAATGATTGGAAAAAAATTATTGATCTCATGTTTTCCCCCCTCATCAAGGTGATGTAGATATTTTTTCTTGCCTATGTTTTTTGTGATTTTTATCACGCATCTATTGTAGAAACATTTTTCATGTATGCTTTCCTTTAATATATTTTTTGCTACACAACTTATATTGGGCATGCTATATTGTTTGCTTCATTTAATATGTATTTTCCATGAAGGGCATATTATCTTTATTCTTATATTTTTTATATGTTTTCCATGAGGGACACCTCTTTTTTATTATGATTACATTGTTTATATCTTGCTTACTTTTGGCATGTTACACTTGCGCTTATATAGAATATACTTTTGGCCCATTTGGGGTAATTTATCTATGATATATAAGTTTTCATGATGATATCATACTATGTCAGGCATCAATGCTTTATTTTCATATATTACACATGGTGTATGTAATCTTTTTATTTTGAGATATGTGATTTACAAGTTCATCCTAAATATCTAAAGGGTGCCATGTATTCGACTTATTTTATCTCCAAGACTCTAAGAAAGTCATTTGTTCCCTCAAACACAATATATCACATGTTATTACATAATATACACCATTTGATCACACTACAAGACCCATATGTGTGTGTGTGTGTGTGTGTGTGTATGTATATATGTATGTATGTGTGTATGTATATATATGTATGTATATATATATATATATATATATATATATATATATATATATATGTATATATGTATATATATATGTATATGTATATATATATGTATATATATGTATATGTATATATATGTATATATATGTATATGTATATATGTGTGTGTGTGTGTATGTATATATAAATATAAATATATATATATATATATATATATATATATATAGATATATATATATATATATATATGTATATGTATATGTATATGTATATGTATATGTATATGTATATGTATATGTGTGTGTGTGTGTATGTATATATGTATGGATATATGTACATGTATATATATATATATGTATATATATATATATATATATATATATATATATATATATATATATATATATATGTATATATATGTATGTATGTATATATATGTACATATATATGTATGTATGTATGTATATATATACATATATACATATATATATATATATATATACATATATATATATATGTATATATGTATATATATACATACATACATACATATATATGTACATATATATATATATACATCACAAATTTAGAGATGTGGGTTTCAAAAAGGCCACTTCATAGTTTACAACCAAATAAGGTGCATTAGTTCTTATTTGCATCTCATTTCCTAGACTTAATAAATTCCTTGATTATATATTTATATATAAATTAACTCACTTGTATGTGTTTACCATATGTTTTTAGGGGTACAATTTTTCCATATTTCAAACACAAGAGTGTGGATGTTTCTTCCAAGATCTTCAGGATCTTTCATGGTGGAAATGAGGCTATATCTCTTTCCTATTTACTTTAAGTTCATCGTTATTCACTATATTTTAATTTGATAACTCTTACATATTTTGGCAATTTATGCATCTTATATGAACCATACAAGTAAGATTATTTATTTTACTTTGATATGTATGTACGTATACACATGTCAAAGTGGAGCATTATGTAGACACCTAATTTTGGTCTAGGGATAGTTTTAGTTATTAAATTTCATAGTTATAAGATAATTTCATTTTGTCCCTTTTATGCCATGTCTCTCTTCCTACCTAATTTTCTCTCATATCCCCTTATTTATTATTTTTCTAGGCTCTTTTTTTTAAAAACATAGTAGTATGGTTCTAGTCTATCAGAATTATATCACTATAGTTTTGGTCACCTTTATGGTAGGCCCTTCTTACCCAAGTTATTTTGGGTCCCCTATGCTTTGTGTTCTTCTCTTATCAGCCTTTCCCACCTATTATGTGTCATTTTGAGTTTTAATTAGGTCTTAATTTAAATTTTAGAATTCTGTAAATACATAGGTGCACTAGTGTATATACTAAAATATAAATGAGTGAATGCCATGAATGAAATGTAATGAGCCACAAATTGAAAGAAATAATCTAGAATTTATTAAAGAGTAGAATTTGAATATTTTGAATGAAATTTGACTCAATATTTAAGTCTTGATGCATTTGCCACTTATCATACTAACATGAAAGTCATATAGGGTTTAGGGTTTACATCTATGAATGTCTGGTTGAAGTGCATTGAGTGTTACCTTTCAAATGTATTACTAAAAATGGGTATGATAATAATGGAGGGATAACAAATGATTGAATTACATCTCTTCAAGTTTTATGATTTTGCATGGTGTCATGGAATTATTAGTTTTCAAATGAAGATAAGTTGTTTCCCAATGACTTGCAACAAATTTTATAAAATTGAGAAAGCTTTTCAAAGTCTATAAACATATTAATAGGTTTGTCCAATCAGTTTCATGGTGTTTTACCTTATTATTTATATTAATGTGATCTAATAAGATAAAACTTAGGATTATTTAAATTATTTAAGATATGTCCAAATTAAAGTGGATCTAAATGTAACATCAAAGTATAATTAAAGTATTAAAATTTACTATTTGTTTAAATAACCTAATGGATGAGAGTAATTGGATTTTTTAGGGTCTATTTAGGTGATAAGAAGACCTAAAATTAGATCAAGAGTTACTTAGATCTAGAAACTAACTATCTAGCATGCTTGGATGAATCTAGTGGGAGATGGATTCCTAAAAAAATATGAAACCATCTAATCCTACCTAAGGATTCCCTATATTTTTTACCTAATTTTTAAGCATAGATCATTATGTTATTTTTAAACTGTTATCCTATATAATATCAAAATCTTGTTGTGTGCATAGGTCCAAAATTGTGTCAATTTCACCTCGAAACACTAGCTCCACTTTCAATATTAGGTTTGCCTACAAAATGGAATGAAAGATGGGTTGAGGCCAACTCATATGAATAATTTAAATCTGGGAAATTTATTTTTAAAATGTGCATGGATGGGTCCCATGTGGGTAGATTATTCCAAAAATCTAGAGTCATTTCAGTATGATCAGAGGTATCCAAAAAGTAAGAAATAATGATCTGGTGATCAAGAGATAATTTTATTATGAATATAATCATACTAGGCACATATTGTGGAATTATTTTAGGTGACTGATAGCAAATCAAGAAGGTCTATCCTTGTGGAAAAGAGTCATAAATGTATGCACAAGTCATGAATGGTAAATATAATTTAAGAATGACATTGTTAGGTGCCTAATACCAAATTTTAATGTCTTCATTATTATCAGTTAATTATTTATTAATATTCTTCAATTTATTATTATTATTGTTAAATTCATCATTATACTTATTTATTTCAATTTTCTCCTCCATTATACTCAACTTCTCATTAAGAATTTCAACATTATTTTTATATATCCTTACATCCAAATAAAAATTAGTTATTCATGTATAGGTCATTCAAATTTATTTCTTAGGGTTGTTCATGCACTTTTTCTTGTAGTTCTGACCTCTCACATTTTATTAGGTTCTCAAATAAATCTTTAAATATTTTTAAACTAATATGACTTGTAAACTAAATTACATCGATTAAAAATTTGAGAATTTTTCCATGCCCAATTTCAATATTCTCAAGGGTATTTTTTCATCTTAAATACAAAGTTAATAGTATATTCTAAAAAAATTAATAAATCATAAAGGATAGCATCCAAGTCTAAATTTAAATCCTCATATTTAACTCATTTTATGTCATAAACACACTTGTACTCATTTCTAGTATGGATTTCCTATAATTTTTCAATAATTCCCATAGCCACCTATTTCCCTCTAGATTCAATCCACAAACATTAGTCTCATTCTTATGTATGAATTTATTTCTTTGATATGTCAAAAATGTATGAGTATGAACACATATGTCCTTCATAACATCAAAAAATCAAATCCACTGTAATCAAATATGATGGCTTGATGTTTTTTAGAAGATAGACTAGACTCTCCACTCATACTCTCTACCATGTTTAACATTCTCTAAAAGTTTTTTTTAATTAAATCCCACTGGACTATATGTCCACTCCACCCTATTTATCCAAAATATGCTATAAAATATATTTTCATTATCATTTTTGGAAAATATAGTTTCACTTCATTACTAATTACCATAATCAATGCTTTATCTTCTTGATTTAACCCTCATCTTCATTTTCTAGATCTAGAGCTTTTATTCTATATTTTATCATTTTTAACATAATATCTCTTCTATATATCAATCATTTCATAGGTGAAATTTTGCCTCCATCCTATGCATTAACAAAAATATTATAGTTTACTCTCCTAAGATTCCTTTTATGAAACTTAACTTTTAGTTATTAGTGTTCAAGCATACCAACATCTTCCTTAAGTTGAAACATGGAAGGCTCATTTAATTTTTTTCTATCCAACAAACCTAACTAAAGTAAATAGCTTAAAACCATTGCATAGATGTAACAATTAAATGTCCTTGGCCATTACTAAAAATCTTATTTAAATTTATGTTTGAATCTACTAGCAACATATATGTGAATTCCAATTTGACTTTTTCCCTTTCAAAATTTTCATAATATAAATTACCATCCACATGAAAATTTTGTTATTCCTTTCTATGAGGAATAATTTGGAAAGATTAAACTCATAAATTGATTTTGAATATGTATTTTTTTAATTCTTCATATTAAGGCCCTTGTCTTTAATTATTTCAGTTGGTAAACTAACAAAAGACTTTTCTATAACACTTTCCATACTAGTTTCACTTAAAGAAACCTCCAAAATATATGGACCTTACATAGCTAAACCAAATACCTTATTTAAAAAATTGGATAAGTTTCAAATAAATACCTTCAAATTTCATATCACTATTTATCGAAATGTAATTTTCAACCATCAACTTTAGTTGGTCATCATCTAAGCTATAAAATAATGTGTTGATTATTTGGATAGCCCCATCTTCACTCAAAGAAAAAATTACATTATCTTGGGACAAAATGACCTTTGAAACATAATCTCAAAGCATAAAACAATTCTTCCATTTCTAAGTTATGTGCATGTTTTTCTCATGATGTCCAACAATGACAATCTACATTCATTGCGGAGCTTCATTTTATTCCTCTACCAACTTATTTAGCTTCTTTTATGGCTTAGTCTCATCCATGATTCTCATCATCCTCCTACTACCCCTAGGTCCTCTCAATGGCATTCTTATCTTCTCAATTCAATGTGACTCAATCTATAGGGTACTTAATTCATGGATTCTTATCAAAATGTATGTTTTATAACTTAATTCTTCCTTCTAAAAATGTGATTTCATTAAGTGGATTCCTAAGAACATTTGACTATGTTCGACCAAAATTTTTGTCCTTATTACAAATTATGAACATTAGATGAATATTGTCACTTCTTTCTTTAAAATTTAATTATGGCCATAAAATATATTTTTTATTTTGCATGTTACTTATGTCATTATTGGCCATTAGGAAATAAATTACACCTATTATCCATTAATATGTGAATTATTCACCTACCATTGTGTATGTATTGGTTGGAAGGATAATAAATTACATAGTAATGGATTATAAATAGTTGATTATTAATATTCATTTGCTAGCTAAGAACACATATTGGTTGATTTTTTGGTGTCTCCCTTGGGGTAATAAGGTTTTCAAGTATGATATTGTCTTATGAGATTTTTTTTGTATTTTATTGATATTAATAAAAATGGTGACGGGCCCTCCAACTAAATTTTACCAATTATGAAAAATACATATTAATGCATAGGCAAATATGAATAATATAATCCATTAATATGTAATGTATTCCCCGATTGGATAATATGTATTTTAAATTAGGATAATACATTACATAGTAATGGATTATAAATAGCTACTTATCAGTATTCACCTATCGACTAACAATACTTATTCGCCTACATGTGAATACAAATAATGCAATCCATTAATATGTGATATATTTTCTTATTGGTTAATATGTATTGGTCGATAAGATAATATATTATATAATCATGGCTTATAAATAATTATTTATTAATATTTTCATATCAGTTAATAGGTATTATTAATTGATAGGAAAATATTAATAAAAAATTATAATCCATTAATATGTAATCTATTTGCCTACCAATGAATATGTGTTAGTTGGTGGGCTAATAAATAATATATTACTATATTATGTACTAGCCTAATATCGAATACATGATATTCATCAGTAGGCTAATATAAAAAAAATAAATCATTGTTGATATTAGTCGACATGAAAATATAGAAATATAAAAAAATACATTATATAGTATCTAAATTAAATCACATAGAAAATTACATTCGCACATATTTAAACTATATAAGGTTTTGAAGATATAGTAGATGAATGTTGAGCTATCAAGTAAACATCATGTTATTATGAATAAAGTCCAAACTTAGCCAAACTTAGACTTTGTTGTAGTTCATGTTATTGTGCATATAAATCAATTAATCTAGATTTGTGTTTGGTTTTAAAAATGGGAAAATAAAAGGGAAAGAATAAGTAAGAGAGGAAAGTGCCCTAGTGTCAATGAATGAAATAAAATCTAGAAAAATAAAAAAGGGATACCTCCATTCAAAAGGAAGAATATTGCAGAGCACTAATTCATAGTTCCAAAGAATTGAAAGATGTGTTTATTAGGGCTAATTTATACAACTTATTCATGATGGTTGTATATTTCAATGAAAATGAGGTGCCCCAGTTTGTATAAAATTATATCCTCGTTAGAAAGGAATACTCCCTAGATGAAAAGATAGAGGTATAAGGAGTTACTATGAAAAAAATTGTAGTTAAAATTTTTGAAACTTAAAAATCACCTAATTACATGGACAATCTATGCATAAATTTCAAGAGGGTAAGGAAAAATAAATTCACTCAGGTACATTTTGATGCTTTGATATCGAGGAAGAATTAGACGGTAAAATATCCATTTAAGGTTATTTTATTTGAATGTTAACCTCTACATGGTGTGATATTATTGATATATTAAGAATATATGTTTTTTTTAAATAAACATCCTAGTACATTTTATACAAACATTATTTTAACACTACACACTTTTAAAAAAATAATCAAAAAGTAAACTATGCAAGTTAATTTGTATGGGACATAAAACTAATTATGAAGGAAAAGAAAAAAGGTGATTTTGAAAAGATAATACACCCTTGAGTCATAAAAATTTAACAGATCATTAAAAAATAAAAATGAGGGAAGGCTCAAGTGAATATATTGTATAAGTACCTAATATATTCATTGGTCTTAGGGTGAATAAGGATTTAAAAGAGGATATATTGTCTCTAAGAATGTATAAAAGAATAAAAAATTATGATAGTAAATGTGTAATAAAAAAATAAATTAATTTGAATAAAATGCTTTCAAGTTACAAGCACAAGTATAATTATAGGGAGAAGAAAATTCTTCTCTCAAGATTTGTCTAGAGCAAAAGGAAATTTGTGTCAAATTAGAAGTTGAACAAGTCAATACATGAGATGAGATACAACAAATAATGAAGTCATTATAACATAATCTCATCCAAATAAATAGTTTAAAGACTCAATAAGTATAATTTATTACACTTCTTAAGCAATCCATAGAATAAGAAAACATGAGAATAATTGAAATGGAAGAAAGTGTAATTTCTATGGCTAATGATATTGAATATAGGAAGGCAAACCAAAATAAGTGTTGTTTATTTGAAAAATTATTATCACACCTATAATTGAATATAAATTACTCAATGGAATATCATGAAGAACATATTAGATAAAAATTCAAATAGATATAGGGATTGGAAAGATAAATTATAGATAATAAAAGATAATATAGTGGAGTTAGAAAAACAAATCTAATAAAATAATGAAGTGATAAAGGAGATGTTGAGTGATGTTGAGGATTCATGCATTGAGATTAAAAGATGTGTTTTTCAAGTCAAACATTTAAATATAAAAATTGATGATTTTAAATCCTAAATCACATAGATGTTATAAAAGTTCAAAAAAATAGAACTTATAGAAAATATACCCAAGGGGCATGAAATGGGAGATGCACAATGTAGTGAAGCAGGGTAGGGAATAGAAGGTCAATAAAGTAATACATTAGGGGCATCATTCACACACTAATGGGGGATTTTTAGATATATTAATTTTAGATTTATTATGATTATTTTTAAATGACACAATCCTATTACTGTTACGATTCATTTTGATACTTTAATTCTTTTAAATGTTGAATAAAAGACATTTATCAACTCTATTGAATCTTGAATAAAATACATTTATAATGATAATTAAATACATTTATGTGCTCGCTATTTTTTTTATTATGACAATGTTGATTTATAATTACTTGATTTAAAGTTTTAATGATGAATTTAGTTTATCTATTAAACTATTTTTAATTGTCAGTTTATGGATCCATTTAATGTCTTAATGATATGAGAATCACCTGGATGTGCAATGTTAATACAATACACGTGATTACTAATACTTTCCACATGTTGACACTAGATCAACATTGTTTGTGTTAAGATGTTATACCCCATTTTTTGCAAACATGGAATAATACTCTATTTATGGTCTAAAAAGAGGAGACATGTTTACAATTATGATAATAGTTTGTTTATTGGACCTAATGTACTTTAGGGTAGTTTTTAACTTGACATGTACTTTCCTAATCATATGGTCATTGATTTTATGGAATTTTATTAATGATAAGAGAATCACATAGATGTTCAATTCTAAGACAATATGTCCAATTAGTAATATTATCCACATGTTGTCCCTAGATCAATAATATTTCCATTGAGATGATGTACCCCAATCTTTGCAAGCATAGCATGATACTTTATTTTTATCTAGAAAGAGGAGGATGGGATAATCTTATAACCTTGCATGTACTTTCCTAAATATACACCCATTAACCTAATGGCTTTGTCTTAATGATATGAGAATCACATGGATGTGCAATTCTAAGACAACACATCCAATTATTAATACTTTCCACATATTTTCCCTATATCAACATTGTTTCTATTGAGATGATGTACCCCAATAATTTTATATTTCGTATAATACTATATTTGTGATCTACAAAGAGGAGGTATGAACTAAGGTTATTCTAATACTTTTGGAGAGTTTATAGGTTATGTGCACAAAACAAGTGTTAATTTTTTAGTGATAATTTTTTGGTCATCATTTTTATTAAATGTAAAGATTACATGGTATTGCATATTATAAAATTTGATAAGAATAGGAATTTTATTATGATTTTCAAAAATAATATCAACATGAATAAGTAAAAATACTTTCAAGCATATGTATGGAAAATATTGTAACAAATTAAATAACTCAATAATAGAATAAGGGAAATTTTAATCTCCATTTCTTGTAAAAAAATAGTTCAAAATAAAAAGTTGTGTATGAATACATATAGTATTAAATACTTTCATTAAAACTATAAATGGGGAGCGTCGCTTCTCATCTCAAGTCCATAATAATTATAACTTGGATCCCATTGGTGCACATACCAAAAAAATCACACAAAAATATGAGGTTTCAGAATCTTACAAAGATTAAGAAAAATCTAAATTTTGGTCCCACATGCTACATAACAGGAGGTTGGCTCTAATCATCTCAACCTGAAGTTACATGAAATCTATCACATTGGCCATGTATAAAAATTATTTCCTTCAAATTTCCATAAACTTCCATAATGAACTTGGTGAGTTATTACCATTAGTAATATTGAGTGTCAAATAATGTATAGTAATAAGTTCAAAGGTAACCATGAAGCTTCCATCTGAATAAGTTATTTCCAAAATGTTTCACTATGAATCATGTTGTGATATCTAAGGTGATATAAAACTTTGTTTGATAACAAGTGAATATTGTGATGATGTACTCAATTTGGTTACAAGTCTCAATAGTATTAAGTTAATGAAATATGTACAACATGTTCTTTAGAAATAATTAATCTAGTGGCGGTAACATCATCATCACCTGTCATTGTTATAAGTTATAAAATTGTGTTAATTTCATCAATCATGGTGATAAAGTATAAAAATAATGTTTCACCATTCATGTTAGTGTATTTAATAATGCATATACTCTTGTATGGTTAATATACACTTGTAATATGAATTTGAAATATAATTTATGTATAAGAACTAATTGGTGAACACATTCATAACCCATTATTAAATAAGATTATAAACTAAATATTCACTTAAATGAATTTTTCTAATAACCCTAACTTTAGCCTCCTTTTTTATCTATATAAGAGCATATAGGGATAGTGTTTGAGATACATTGTGGAATAAATAGTCATTAAATTAGTCTAAAACTATTAATCTAAATAGGTAGTAATGTTCTCTGGGATAAATTTATGTATTGTCTTGTTTCTATATGATTTTCCCTTTCACATTCAAAAAGGAAATGAAAAACTAAGAAAAAATGGTCTAGGGTTTGTATGTACCTGGATGAAGTCTTGCACACCAAATTCAGACGATAGCAGGAACTCCTCTTTGGTTGTGGAGGATGAAACCTGTAGAAGAAAGAGACTAAAACATAGAAGGTGTTAGATGAGGAGATGGTGGGCTACCAAGCAAAAGCTTGATCCCAGAAGTACAAAGACTTCCTTGAGGGATGTCAACCCACTGATTGATAAAAATAATGTCTGATAAAAGGTAGAATGATAAAAGACTGAAATGATTAAAGACTAAAATAGAAATAAAAACAAATGCTTACTTGAATGTTGTTGTCGATCTGGTCACAGTCACTGACGTCAGTTAGTCTGCCAACGTCGGTTGTCAAGGTCTGCCAACGTCGCTTAGTCTACCGACGTCAGTTAGTCTACTGACGTCGGTGAAGGCAGTGGTCTCTACAGCCGGTGTCGGTCGGGGCAGTAGTCTTTGGACGAGGTCTAGTCAGGTTTGGATGAGTTTATGGTCTGTGGATGGGTCTGAGAAGGGTTATGGGTCTAGTTGAATGCTCCGTACAGGGTCTTTACAGGCAGAAAGAATGGTCTGAAAGAGGGACCAAACAGAAGACAGAGGCAACAGGGAAGAAAGAGTGGTCTGAAAGGGGTCTGGGCAAGAGAGGTTGAAAATGGGCAGTAGGCTAAATGACAGATGAATTAAAAGAAATACTAAAATGAAAATAGTAGAAATACTTGCCTCATACATGTTGGAGAATGGAATGAAGAAGACCTGTTGCTGTTGATGTACCTATTATTGATGTTTGGTTGTGCAGAAGACCTATTTTTGGTGTAGAGGCCCTATTGCTGATGCTTGCTATGTCTATCTGAGATAGAGAGAGTGAGAGGTCTGATGATTGGAATGATTGACAGATTAGGGAGTGAAAGATCAGATGGTTGGAGGTCCAAAAGGTTAGATGGAAAGATTGGAAAAGCTGGATCGAAGATTGGAAAAATTGATCCTGCATTCAGGTCAAGAACGCAATTTTGAAGGCAACCGACGCTAGAAAAATCACTGACGTTAGTCGATAGTTGACCGACGTCAGTGGCTGGAAGGCAGAAAAAAGGCTAAAAATAGTCTTTTATCCATTTTCCCAACTGTCGGGTCAACGGGTCAGGGGAAGAAATGATCGAAGGTGGCTTAATAGGCGTGGGAAATGAGTGAGATAAGGGAAATGGGGTCTTAAATTATTTAAGACTTGGCAAGGGGTAATGGAGGGCAAGTTAGAATAGGTCATAGGGTGATAAATGAGGGTATCCAAGGGTAAAGAATCCAAAGAGAGGAGAGGTGGCATGGGTGAGGTGTCAAGGGGAGAGAGAGAATTATTAATTTAAAATAAAATAATTATTTTAAATTAATAAGACATAAGTTAGGCATGGTTAGAAGTGGAAAGGGACCGAGGGGGAGGATGACCAAGGGTTAAACACGATTTCGGTGTCTACATTTGCCCCTTTTTATCTTGTTGGTTATTCTTGACGAACTGCAAGACAAAAATAGGAGTTCATTGCCCCAGGTTTTGGGATAAGGTTGATTTTTTCCTATTGATTGTTCAAATGAATTGCAAGACAAAAATAAGAGGTTGATTACACCAGGTGTGGGATCAGGTATTCCCCCTCAAAGCAGGAGTCAAGGGAATGGAACCTAGAATCGAGTGTTGATTTGACAGAGAGTGGATGGATGGGTGAAAGTGTGAGTGTGAACGTTGTAAAAGTTATGATTGTGTGTATACCACTTCACGAGATGGCCAGGTCAAATTGTCGCAGGTCGAGGCTTGAGGAGTGCCAAAATTAAAATAACTGGGCCCCAACATTTGGTCGTAGCTGATCGAGTTATTCAATCTAAGCTGAAGCTCTAATGGTCATTGTGTTCCTGGTATCTCGAGCTCAGAAAGTGCTCCTGGAAACATGAAAATGTCACAAGTAGTGGGGATCAACCAGCTTGCGATCCTAGACTTGTGAAGGTCATAAATAGTCTGCCCATAATTTTGCTAACCATTCATGAGGTAGCATACATGCAAAAACAACCAAGGCAATGTTTGTCTTGGAAGTGGTCAGAGTTGAAGGAGATAGTCGCGATCTCGATGGTCGGTGGTTGAGGTAGGTCAAGATAGATAACTAGTCGAATGAATGGATGGATGAAAGAATGTGACCGAGCTAACCCTAGAAGATGCTATGTCAACTGAGTGCTACGTACATAGCCCTTGTTGGAAGGGCCTCAGGCCAATGTAGTTCTCCCAAAAGGGTCGAAGTGGTTGATGATTGGTTTGGCGATTGGTTTGGACTAGGTTAAGGGTTTAGCACTTCCCATATGTCTGAGGGTACGTACTTGAAATGATGAGGGTAAGATGATGTTACAGCCTTTTCCAAATAGTGTATTCTGTAAAATTGGTTGGGGTATTTCATCCCTAGAAATTTTCCATATTCGTGATGGATGTATGCTAAAAATGAATTGAGTCTATTTATGCTTCAGCAAGTAATGGTTTATGCTTAACATAAATTGTGTGGTCGATAGTTTCCATGTGTATTGGTGTCCATAGAAACTATGTGAAATGGACTAGGATGATGTATGATGTCATGATATCATGTTGTTGGTTTGAAGATGTTGGGTTGAGTGTGACCAAAGTTTAGAGGAAGTGAAAGGCATTGTGCTCTTTCATTGACACGGACCAGAATGATAGCATAGATAGGGGTTGTTAGAATCGAGAGCCCCATTCATGCATTACGTTGTTGACCATGGGTTGTGTTAGAGAAGTAATTGAATTGCTTTGACATTAAAGTGAGCTCGAAGTCCCTTGAGTAGGTGATGTGATAGGAGGAGAGGGTAACCCATTTTAGAGTAGAGAAAACCTTGCCCCTTTTTATAGGAGACCCTGAGACAACTACAAGCCAAGTCCATGACCCCCCCTTTTTTTTTTGGTGGACTGATCAATGCGAGAAGTCCACATAGAGATGTCATTTGCTTTATGATCGATTGTGAAGTTGATCGATGCGGGAAGCTTCTAAGAAAGTGTTGTTTGTAGCAAGAGTCTAGTCATAGCCATCCTTCTAGGGAGTGGTCTATATTTTTGCTTTATATATGTTTGAATAGCTGTCCTTCGAGGGAGCACTCTATTAGCTATAGTAATGATAGTATAGTTGTCCTTCGAGGGAGCAGTCTACTTTTTGATTTTGTGACTTTGGATATTTTAACATCTTGATTTATTTTTTGGCAGAATTTTGAGTCATGGACAAGACTATAGAAGTTCAAGGGCTCCCTTTTATTAGGACAAAGCATCCATACTTTATAAAATGGTTATATAGGATTTGTTTAGGGGAATAGGGTTGAAAGAAATGAGGATTAAGAGGATGGGGTTGCTCAAGGGATGAGCTCAAGTTAAACGTCAAGAGAACGAGTACTCGACTAACAGTAGAATGGTCACAGATGCAAGGCATTAAAGGGCTCAGGTCTTGATAAGTCCTTGGTCCATGCTTGTGCGTGATGATGAGAGGTTTGAGCCAATTAAAAGCAAACTTGCCTCGTTCACTTCTTTCCAAATTGGTCACATGGATTGATGCTTGGTTGGTTGATATGGTCGCTGATTGGTCGAGGTTATGTTGTTTGATATGATCAATGGTTGGTCGATGTCTGGTCAATGTTTGGTCAATGGTCATGATTAAAAAAGATGTTTGGTCAATGCTGGGTCAAGGTCTGGTTGATGGTTGGTCGAGGCTTGGTCGAGACTTAGTCAAGGCTTGGTTAAGGTCAGTTGAGACTTGGTCGATGTGTGATTGATGTTTGGTCAAGGTCAGGTTGAATGTTTGGTCGAGGATAGGTTGAATGTTTGGTCGAGGTCAAGTTGATGCTTGTTTGGTCGAGGCATGGTCGAGTCTTGGTTGAGGCCTAGTCAAGGTTTAAGATTAGAAGAGTGATTGATATTTGGTCGAGATTGGGTTGAGGCTTGGATGAACGTTGAATTCCTCCAGTGGTTAGGGAGAATATTTGATAGATTGGTCAAGGTTGGTTGAGGCTTGGTGGTCAGATTGACTGTGCTGATGTCAAATAAGGGGGTTAAAGGTGGCAAAGGGGCCATAGTCTGGCGTGGAGATCCCGATTTAGGTGATGAGGTTTGAGAAGCATGGGTCGGTGTTGATGATTTGTCAAAGGGGAGGTCAAGAGGATCCTTGATGAGAAGGGTATCCTTTTTTTGGTGTTGACGAATGACATCTTTAAGAGCACAACAATGCTCAGTGTCATGTCCTAGTTTGTGATGATAGTGGCAAAATTTAGAGTTGTCGAACCAAGATGGTCTTGATTTGAGAGTTGATGAGTGGGGCGGTGTTGAAGGTTTGTTGATAATATGGTCAAGAAGAAGGGTGTCTTTTTCTAAGCATTGGTGAACGACAACCTTGAGGGCACAACAATGCTCAATGTCGTGCTCAGGCATGTGATGATACGCACATATCTGAGTGTCATCAAACTAGGGCAGTTTTGGTCTGAGAGTTTGATATGGTTTAAGGGGTAGGAGACTGATGCGAGAAGACTACAACAATTGTCGTAATAGCAAGGCATAATAACCTGCCAATGGGTCTGTGTGTCTTTTTGTAGTGGGGGTTAATGACTTTGGTTTGAGAGGTGTAAGAGGCATTGGTCGCACCATCATTTTTGTGGGTGGTGTAGCCACACGTGTAGATGGCACTTTGGTGGTGATAGGTGTTGGATGCTTGGGAGGAAATATATGTCTGATGGGTTGAGAGAGTAATGGAGGCGACTTGCCTCTATGAAGTATAGGAGTGGGAAGCACTCCTATTAAAGTGGACAGATGCGAGCCGAAAATTGAAGGTAATGATGAAGGTGGGAGAGGAGTCCTTCGATGTGGTTTAGTGGCCTTCTTTGGTTTGGGTTGAGGGCCACCATTGTGCGAGGTGAGGTTAGATACGGGTTTGGGTTCAGATGTGGACGGAGGTGAGTGAGATGTAGCAATCTCAAGCAAAAGGCAAGAGGAAACCATGACTGGGTCTTCCTCAGTTGAAATGGGTGAAGAGACTGGTTATTCTCTTGGTGGAGAAGAAATAAGAGAGTGTGGCTCCTCAAGAGGGTAGAGGGCAAGGATGTTTGTACCTTTGACTTGCAGTTGAGGAGTAGGCAAGGTAGGGTCATCCATTGGTAGGGGGAAAGATGAAGGTGGGGCTAATGGCATAGGTATGGTCAAGGCATCCTCTAATATAAGAGAAGTCGATGGAGAACTAACAGGAGAAGAAGGTTCATCCACCTATGGAGGAGCAATAGGGGAAGAAGGGTCTTCCAGCTGTGAAGGAGGTTGGTCAGGGACAAGAGGCGAGACCGTGTTGACCGTGTGTATATCATGCTTGTGGGAGCTATCGACCATGGTCTGGACATTATTTTGGGTAGGCAAATGATTAGGAAAGGGTTGTTTGAAGATGTCAATACTTTGATTGGGTGGGGTGTTTGGATTGTCTAGGAGAAGGTCACCCTTATCTAACATGTCTTGGATAGTGTTCTTGAAAGTTCAGCAATTGTTGATGTCATGGCCTTGGACGCGGTGATAGTGACAGAAGTCAGCCTCCCTATACCATGTAGGGAGGGCTTTTGAAAGGTTGAATTGAGGTGGTCAGATTGGAGGGAGATTGAGGACACCCTACTTGATGAGTTTTTCCAACACGAAAGTGTATGACTCTCCAATCGGAGTGTATTGATGCTGGATATACCGTTGTTGGAATTATTTTGTGATGCTTTGAGATGTTGAAGGTTGAGATTGGTTGGTTGTTGTTAAAGATGGTGATCTAACAACCACACTATTGGCCAATCCTTTGGACTTGGAGTGAGAAGAATAAGGTCTGGAAGAAGAAGGGTCATTGGATTTTGCGTTGGTATTACGCAATTTGACCTTATCCTCTTCAATGGCACAGAGTTCAAGCTTTCGGGCCATGGTGAAAGCTTTGACAAAAGTGTAGAATGTTTGAACCCACAAGGTGGAAGAGATGTGCCTGGCACATGCTCGAGAAAAGAGATCAATGAGCTTGGGTTGAGGCAAAGGGAAGGAGAGTTGGTTGATCAAGCCTCTCCAACGGCCGACAAAATCGACTATTGATTCATCGTCAAACTGCCTGATAGAATAGAGATCTGTGATCGAGACTTGTTTGGTGATATTGATAAAAAAATGGTAGAGAAATAATTGGGCGAGTTGAGTGAATGAAAAGATAGAATGTCTGGTAAGAGAGCTATACCAGTCAAGGGCGGGGCCAGAAAGTGACATGGAGAACGTGCGTAGAAGTAACGCATCGTCATGGGCTATAAGATAACAAGTATGTCTGAATGCTCGTAGATGTTGTTGCAGGTCTTCCTTACTCTGGAAATGAGAAAACTTAGGAAGCTCCCACTGATTAGGATATGGTCGAATTGGGATGGAGGGATGGATGGGTTCGTTGCAAATTTGCTCATAAGAAAGGACATTGCTTGAACCGAAAATAAAAGCTTCAAGACTAGACATTTTGTGAATCAGCATCTTGATGAGATTAGCTGATGGATTGGCAGATGGGGTGCCCTTAGGTTGTACGATGCTTAGAAGGTATTGATATGGGTGTATGACGTATATGGTTGCGCTTGTGTAGGCGCAACATATGGGTATCTAGTCATTGGGATAGATGTGGAAGCCAGGGGTGGTTGTGTCATGAAGGTAGAAGGCATAAGTTGACTAGATACCGCCAAAGGTGGTTGCATGGTGGCATTGGCAAAAGGGGAGGTAGAGACTCCTACATTTATGGGTGCAAGAGTGTGTGGAGTTGAGACAATCAAGTTTTGGTATGATGTAGAACTTGGTTGAATTGCGTGTGGTTGAGGGGGTAATGAAACCCCAATGGAGGTCGGTTTAAAAATAGATGGGGAGGCCAAACTTTGGGTATTGGCCATGGTCAGGTTAATGGTTAAGGCAATAGTTTGAGTCATAAAAGGCTAGGTAGCGGATGGTGTTGACGTCATCGCCGCTTCACTCAAAAGGTCTCGCGTTTGGTTTCTTGCGAGATAGTTTTGGAGGGCTTTGACATTGAGGTCCAAGAATCTTTCAAAATCTTGGTCCCATTCAGGGACAATGAGGGTCTGAGCTGGGGTCGATCGAGTTGGAGTTCGTTCGGCCTCTGAACAAAACTCCATTAAGGGACTAGTTATGGATGGGGAAGGCAGAAGCGGTTGATGCCTCGCATGGTCAAGAAGAGTTCTAGTTTGACTGTGTGTCAAAACCATTCAAGGAAAGAGGGGTCAAGTTTTAGAAACTATTTTTTTTAGTTTTGGAAACTCAGAATGTGATTTTGGAAGAAAAAAGGTTGGGTTTTAAGGCTGTTGTTTTGGGAAAAAAGTTGTGGACAGAGACCGACGTCGGTTTAAAAACCGATGTCAGTGATATAGGCTGCCAATGTCGGTCAAATGACCGATGCTGGTGAAGTAAGTTACTGACGTCAGTGGAAAAACCGATGTCGGTTATTGTGTTTTCTAGAAACTGAGAAGATTTGAGAGTTTTTGGAAGAAGAAAAAATAGAAACGTCCTCACTAGCTCTAAAAAAACTAGATAGGAATAGAAAAAAATAGATAGAGACAGGCAGACCCTAAGCGTTAAATCCTAAGAATCAAATTTTATAATCCTATTGGCTTATGCCTTAAACTGTGTTTGGGGAGGTTGGCTTGTAGAATGGGTCCTAGAAGAGGTAGTCTAAAGATGGTTTCAGGTTTGTTTCGGTGCTCAAGAGTCTCTGTTAGGTTCCGTACATGGCCTAATGCTAAGGAGCAAGCTCCCCTCACTTCACGAGCCCAGTGATAAGCTGGTCTCACTTAGCCAAAATATACTTTCTCTAGAGATTATCCTCTGTGAGAGAACAGAGTGGGCTTTCCCCTTGGTGATGAAATCCAAGTGGGATTACCGGGACGGATAAGGTATCCGTTGGGTGATGAAATCCCAGTTGGGCCTTGTCTCAGGTAAGTTTTGATGTTTGATTTATGCAAGTGATTTGGTTGTGTAACATAAAGTGATCTATGATTAATTCATGATGTGGTTGTTAATTACTAGATGTGGACTAAGAAATGCAAGCAAGCAGAAATGAAATGCAATGTGTTTTAAGCCCAAGTCGAAATGTGAGTTTGAATGAAAACAAGTTGAGAAAGGGTTGAAGAGTATGACTTTTGACTAGTCTAAGATGCAAGAAAAGAAAGAAGAGTTCTTTTTAATCCTGCTAATGGTGTCTTTTGGAAGAGATAAAAGAAATGTGAAAAGGAGAAACCTAATGCACCTATATGAAAAGAAAGAAAAGAACCCAAGGAAGACCCTAGGGTCCCACCAGGCATGCCAGAATGTTTCTATATGATTTTCGCTTTCACATTCAAAAAGGAAATGAGAAACTAAGAAGAAATGGTCTAGGGTTTGTATGTACCTGGATGAAGTCTTCCGCACCAAATTTAGACGATAGCAGGAACTCCTCTTTGGTTGTGGAGGATGACACCTATAGAAGAAAGAGACTAAAACATAGAAGGCGTTAGATGAGGAGATGGTGGGCTGCCAAGCAAAAGCTTGATCCCTGAAGTCAACCCACTGATTGATAAAAATAATGTCTGATAAAAGGCAAAATGATAAAAGACTAAAATGATTAAAGACTGAAACAGAAATAGAAGCAAATGCTTACCTGAATGTTGTTGTCGGTCTGGTCACATTTGCTGATGTCAGTTAGTCTGCCAATGTCGATTGTCAAGGTCTACTAACGTCGGTTATTCTGCCAACATCGGTGAAGGCAGTGGTCTCTACAGCTGGCGTCGATTGGGGCAGTAGTTTTTGGATGAGGTCTGGTCAGGTCTAGATGAGTTTATGGTCTGTGGACGGGTCTGAGAATGGATATGGGTCTGGTTGAATGCTCCATACAGGGTCTTTACAGGCAAAAAGAATGGTCTGAAAGAGAAACCAAATAGAAGACAGAGGCAACAGGGAAGAAAGAGTTGTCTGGAAGGGATCTAGGCAAGAGAGGTTGAAAATGGGAAGTAGGCTGAATGACAAATGAATTAAAAGAAATATTGAAATAAAAATAGTAGAAATACTTGCCTCATACTTGCTGGAGAATGGAATGAAGAAGACTTGTTGCTGTTGATGTACCTGTTGTTGATGCTTGGTTGTGTAGAAGACCTGTTGTTGGTGTAGAGGCCCTGTTGCTGATGCTTGTTGTGTGTACCTGAGAGAGAGAGTGAGAGAGGTCTGATGATTGGAATGATTGACGGATTTGGGAGTGAAAGATCAGATGGTTAGAGGTCCAAAAGGTCAGATGGAAAGATTGGAAAAGCCAGATTGAAGATTGGAAAAATTGATCCTGCATTTGGGTTAAGAACGTAGTTTTGAAGGCAACCGATGCTGGCAAAATCTCTGACGTCGGTCGACAGTTGATTGATGTCAGCAGCTAGAAGGCAGGAAAAAGGCTAAAAATAGTCTTTTATCCATTTTCCCAACTATCGGGTTAGTGGGTCAGGGGAAGAAATGGTCGAAGGTGGCTTAATAGGCATGGGAAATGAGTGAGATAAGGGAAATGGGGTCTTAAAATCATTTAAGACTTGGCAAGGGGTAATGGAAGGCAAGTTGGAATAGGTCATAGGGTGATAAATGAGAGTATCCAAGGGCAAAGAATCCAAAGAGAGGAGAGGTGGCATGGGTGAGGTGTCAA
Organism: Torreya grandis; assembly: GCA_037957365.1. Classification (NCBI taxonomy): domain Eukaryota; kingdom Viridiplantae; phylum Streptophyta; class Pinopsida; order Cupressales; family Taxaceae; genus Torreya; species Torreya grandis. Next base: position 2,657,735 of record JARHVA010000877.1, on the reverse strand, counting down.
GGGGAGAGAGAGAATTATTAATTTAAAATAAAATAATTATTTTAAATTAATAAGACATAGGTTAGGCATGGTTAGAAGTGGAAAGGGACCAAGGGGGAGGATGACCAAGGGTTAGACACGATTTCGGTGTCTACATGTCTTTCTTTAAGTTTTCATTAGATTTATATATTACATGCATTGTGGGTGTTTGTCTTATGGTAGATAAAATTATTTTTGAACTATTCTATAAATTTTATATGGTATCATAGCTATAAAATCTTCACCTCTTGAAATGTGATTTTTTGTACCATACAAACATTATATTCCTATGTCCATGACATGTATAAAGATCAAATCTATAGTCTTAAATTTTTTTGCATATTCATTTTCCTCTATTTTCATATTTTTAGTTTAATATTATTTTCATATTAAGTTTCAAGCCCAGATATCAGTGACCTATTATAAATACCCTGATATTATGATCTAAACTCACCCTTAGGAGGTCTTGGTTGATCAAAAACTAGTGAATGTAGTGGGGTACTAAGGGTTTAAGCTATTTTTTTCATATAAAACTCCTAAGTTAGAACTTATGCTTCAATAGTTTTAAACTTCACATAAATTTTTCATTATTGACTAAGTTGACTCATTTTTAGTAGTGAAGTGAGTGAATTCCCCTTAATACTAGGCCTCACGTAGTGTTGTATTCAAATTTTAGATTTCATGTACCTTGTGGTATATCAAAAATGTCTGGGATTATTTTTTTAATAGTAATTGATCATTTGTTTGATTATGTGGTGCATCGATAAGTTGTTAGCCCAAGAAGTTATTATTTGTGTACCTCAAAGATGGGATAGTGAAACTACAGGTATTATATAATCTTTTGTATTCAATTCCCTTTTAGTCTATTCACTATTTACACCTAAGATTTGTATATCAAAAAGTGTACAAATCAAACACACCAATCCTATTAATTTCATATAAATCCATTACATTATTTTTATTTCATATTTAGAATTCATAGTTCTATTACAATTGTATAATTTATATCTCAATTTTAGTTACATAAAAATTCAAGGGTAGTGTAGAAGTGTATTTGGTAGAAAATAGGGTTTTCATAGTCAAACTTTTATCCATACAAAATGTTATAGTTCTAATTGAAATTTAACCCAAAAAGGCCACATAATATCATTTCCAAAAATTATTAAAAAGATTGGAAAATTTTCCCATCAGGATATTGCACCATTGTAATTCATTCATTAATTTGAACCTTTTAATGTGTATTTATAGATACCTTTTATCAGGAAAAAATCACATAGGGTGATTATTGATTATAATCTTCTCATCAAGATTATCATTTTGACATATTACTCTAGACACATTAAAAACTTTGGGGCTCTTATTTTACCATAGAAAGTTTCTTTTCTAAAAAATGGAAAAATAAAAGGTGATTCTCACCAATTCCAACTACTTTAGTTAGAAAGGGTACATTTTAGATGTGATTCTTAGTAAGGGTCTTTACCACATGGCAAAGGGTGAATAATTTTCTCTTCTTGACTTAATCAAAAATTAAATGGTAAAATCATTATGATAAAGCCTGAGATATCCTAGGTCAGTGACTATCTCCTGAAATGAAGTTTTATTTTCAAGATGTTACAGAGCCACGGGGAGTTTGGAATATCTAGGAGAATCTTTTGGGGAAACATAGTAATATGTAGGCATGTCAATTTAAAAAAAGGTCGGATCTCTTAGTCCAAACAACTTTCCTTAGATTAAGGATTTCATCACTCAATTCAATCACTTAAGACTTATTCTTATTGAGATAGGTGTAACCAAGATGATGAGCAACTCATTAATTTTCTTATCAAAAATGGGTCGTTCTTGCTTGATCTTTTTCTCAAATCACTACACATCATAAGATTCTTTGGGTAGTGCATATGTGGCACTAAAATTAGATAATTTCAATGAGTAACTTCAAATAGAATAGGAAAAACTTATTTTCACTTGTGACATCAGACCTAGAGGTACTAAGTAACATGCATTATTTGTCAATAATATTAAAAGGTAAAGTAAATCCTAAACCTAAGGTAAATCAATCAATTTATCAAATTTATTCTACCCTTTAGAACAAAGGTAAAGGTAAAATGAATGAAATAATCAGCAAAGAGTGTTACAACATTTTTGGTAAAATAGGCCATGTTGAAAATCAGTGTTTCAATAAAATGGCATACTTAGAAGTAGAGATGAAAAATACACAAGTTCATCTCTCTAAGATAGGATCATCACTTTACGCAATAAAAAATGTATCACTTGTGTCTAAATAGATTTTGGATTTATGAACTGTTAGCTAAATTTGGCTGCTATAAGTGATTCTAATCAAAAACTTGTTATTTAGCCCATATTTAACTTGATTGATAGCCTTGAAGGTATTTTGTCTATCTCATATCTTTTATTATCATGATAGGTTGTCTTATTATTCTAGTAGTGTTAGAGGCCTCCTAGGGTGGCATAGCCAAAACATGAGGTCATGATCCTAAAATGATTGTCTAGTAGTTATAACTTGGTCCTTATACATGTTTAGAAAATGTCAAGGAAACTTAGCATATGTTAAGGTATTTTTAAATGTTAAGATATTATTGTGTTTGGCTTGATCAAGTCAATTTATTATGTAAATACATATAATAAATTTTTAACCAAATTTAACATGATAGGCCTTTATATAAAGAATAGAACATGTGCATCAAGCCATCAAAGGTGGTATAGGTTTCAAGTTGAATTACAAAAAGATAGTTTTTCAAATCATCTTCATGGTTAGTTTAAAGTGATAAAAGTGGTGGGATAGTATATGGGCCAAAATAGAATATTTTACATGAATTCACAAGTTAAATTATTTTTAAAAAGGTTATTTCAACATAATATGGTAGGTACAGGTCATAAAAATGATCAAATGTTGCAGTTTCAATGTTCAAAGGAGTATAATTGTTAGAGGTTCAATCACTGAGAGGGGGGTAAATCAGTGATGCTAGATAATCCAATTCAATTCCCAAATCTTAAACATTCAACATATATCAATCTTTATTAAGAAACATAAACATGAAAGCACATACATCTAAATCATACATAAGAGCATACATCACATGAACACATCATATATGTGGGATACCCTCTTGGGGGATAAAACCCACCAAACCTTGAAATATGGACTAAAATATTATAAAAAAATATCCAACATATATACCAACACCCACTAATCAAAGAACACCCATCCCTTAGTTTAGTGAGACACCAATCCCACAAGGAGCTACTGCCCCTGTCTAGCTGAGCACCCATTATAACTAGGCCTTTAGCAAGATTTACCTTACAAGGAGGAACCAACCCCCTAGGTAACCAAGCACCCACTCAGATACCTAAATAGATCACATTGAACACCTATTTTTACTCTTCAACTGATGATGATCACCTTTGTCTTCACTCTTCACCTCTAATCTCTCTCAAGTTGCCTCTAGGGCTAACTCACTCAAACTACCTCTTTTAGGCTCATTAGTTCCAATGACCTATGTGTCCACCTACATCAAATTGATCAGATAAGTATGACTTATCCTCTTCACTATCTGATTATCCTCACTAACTTATACCTTATCTTTCAAAGGTTCTCTCCTTCACTTGAATCCATATATGCACAATTAGCACAATTAGTCTAATTAGACCTTGTACTTATACCACTCTCTTCCTTTAACCTATCTTAGTAGGCCAATATGATTTACATATTAAAACCACATTTAAAATAGTTCCATACACATTTTACATGTTATAACCACAATCTTCATAAGTTGGCCAATACCTTATTATCCCCAAAACACCATCAGTTCTTGGTGAGACCTAAAACAATTAGCCCTTCATACTCACATGTTACATGTGAGACTACTTAAACCACCTTCATATTTTACCAATGATTAAAACACATCAAACATATTTCCAATATACCCTTTCTTAATTTCTCATGGTTTTATGCCACCTGGAACACCATCTCAACACTCGAACCTACCAATTAGGTCTCCTTGTTCTTTAGGTCTTCAAACATAGAAAACATAGTCTCAAACTTTTGAAGCAAAAACTCTAGTACTTCACATATAAATATGATTTTATCATATGGATGAACCCTTAAGCACATATTATAAACCTCTATCTTATTTAGACACTTCGACATAGTCTCTAAGCACTCAATTCAACTCTCTTAGAATTACCACTCAGACTAGTCACACACAGTCAAAATATAGTCATACTATTTTGACTATCTAAAACTGATCAAGGGAATACTATGACATTAAATTCCTTAAATAATACTTATATACTTATATAACATCTCCATACTCATTTTCTTCTTCAAATCTACTCAAAACATCTTCAACAAACCTCTGTAACATGGTCACTCAATCTGCCAGTGTATTAAACAAATATAGTCAACTTATAAGCCTTTTTCACACTAAATATTTATTGATAAAACATAAAAAATACATATATATAGTCTTAATTTATTATATAACACTCTCCAATAGTTATATCATCTTGAAACATCAAAATACTATCAAGAACAACTCAATTATCCTTCTCATGTCACTTGTAGAACATGATCAAACACATAGTAAACTTTGGAGATTAATATATTTTAATATAAAAACATTCATATCTTCTAATCAAATTTTATATATTTATCTTGAATTCCTTTACAAATTTTATTTTTACATCACCTTCAAATTCATCCTAGATCAAAAGTTATGAGCAAAATACTAAGCATTGGTTTTTCCTTTGTTAAATTCAAATGCCAACAGTCATTGTTAAACATCAAACACTTTAACCTCATTTCATGCTTCCTATAAACTTTGAAAAAATACATACCATTTATATTCTTAGAATTATATTGATATTTATCTTGTAATTCTCACTATTGATCTTTTATCTAAGCTCCCATGATTGTGTTACTTGGCATCTCTACATGCCTTTTGTACACCCTATACCGTTTAGTCAATGCATTTATGCCACTTGTTAGTTATATATGAAATTTTAGCATCCTTTGACTTATTGAATTAAAATTTTATTTTTATCTCTAACTTTGTGATTAAATTTTCATCATTGATCTCTATCTGATAGGTTTCATGCTCACTGTTAGATCTCTGTACGATCATACGCTCACTGTTAGATCTTCATCTGATAGATTAGACACTCATCATTACATCTCTATAAAATCATATGATCATCATTATATCCTTATCTATTTAGATTAAATTCTCACTAATATATATATGATCCAATTAAATGCTCACCATAGATCTCCTCTTGTAAATTTGGCTAAGTATAGAAACATAGAGAACTCTTATCTGAGAGGCCAACTTTTCACCTTAATAACATTTGCTACGCTCAACCTCATAACCTGAAATTTGAAACATATTATCTCCTCATAGTGGAGAATCTATACATATATAAATATTCTCTTTAAACCTTCACACATGTGAAATATTATGTCATTAATTTTTTCATTTATCTTTATATATCAAGATGACTACTTGAGCTTAGATATTTAGATGACTATTATGATGAATTCCATTTACTTCCATAAGAATTCTAAGAACTCATAACACCTCATAGGGTATTTTAAACATGTCCATACTATCAATATCATCCATCAATTTCCTTATTGAGTCAAACACTCTCCAAAACATCAATTTGAATACTTTGTCATTAATGTACTAGTACCACATGCTCTCTTTGACATCAATGACAACCAAACATCAATGACTATGCTCAAAAATATCTCTCTTTATCATTAATGGAAAAACACCCTGAAAATGACTTCATTTGATTCTTTCATTATGATCTTTCTCCCCACTTGATATTAATGATAAAGGGTCTCTACCTCAACATGCCAATAATCATTCCAATATTATTTAAGATGCTTAGGATACTTACATACTTTCAAGCATATGAATCAATTTCTCCCCCTTTGACATGCACCAATTTGAAATTAGACTTCTATGATCTTCAGACCTAAAAAACTACTCGTAGAGATTATGATTCTCCCCCTAACATCAAGCTCCATCTCATTTCATATGTTCTTTGACATACAACAATTTGAATTTGGGATTTTTTGATCCTTGGACTTGTCTACCTACAGAACTCATAATATCCCTTTGCTCATTTATGAATATTCAATACCTTGTCAAAATACATGACTTGGTTTGATCAAGTCATCATATCAATCTTCTTAAGCATACATACTCACATTTGTATCATGACTAAATAATCTACACATATTCTCATCCTTAATCCATGCACATCTTCAAATGATATTCTTGTCCTACAACATCAACCAAAGCTCAATTGGCATCTACCATGCTTCCTCTTACTATCAAGTGTCTCCTTTAACCCTAGATAGATACATCCTAACCCATAATGTCCTAGAACAATGTGAAACTAGGAGTTTCCCACAACTCCTCATATTTATTCTCCTCCTTGGTCATCTGATATTGATATTTCTTTTTCTTCTACTTAGGCTTAAGAGAAGTAACACGCTCATCCATGAAAATATTATCATTTTCTTTTAAGAATGAACTGACAATACATGGCGACAAAAAATATTCATGACACACCTTTTCAATTAAAAAAATAACCTCGTCATTGGGCATTGACAACTAATGTTCTTTACATAAAACATGCTCAACAATAATAGGATATTCACTTATATCCATACATACCTTAGAACTAGTCTCAACTAGCACCTTGGTCTTCTCCTTGAGCTCAACTTGAACTAACTTTTGATTCTCCTTTTCTATTTGTACAAATGATACATTTTCTTCTCATTCTTGAACCTTCTTCATATCTAATTCCTCTTTTGCTTTAGTAGGCAGTCCACCTTGATCTTTTAGCTTAAATGAATTAGTTTTTGTGGTCTTAGGTTTCCATGCTAATTATTGACCTTTATTGAGCACTCTAACATGTCCATGCACCTTCTTATGACTTGATAGCTTAATTTTAAAATATCTTGTAATATGACCAACTTGATGAAAATAGAAACAAATAACATCATTCATACCTTCTACTTGATGAATATTATGAATCTCAATAAACATACCATCATGTCTCTTAGGTTCAATATGATCAAGCTTAACTATCGTAGGTCTCCATACCTGGGTTAGTCTTTTCCCATGCATTCTGGAGTAGAATCTAGTAATATGTCCCATGTCATGATAAATATAGTAGACAACATTATCCATAATTATAGCTGACCAACTACTCTTTCTTGTACAATTTATTGCTTTATGACCAAACCTATGACAAGCATAACAATGACCATTAAAATATAATTCATACCTCATAGCACTTGGTTTCCTGATGGATATTTTCTTGTTAATCTTGGTGCTTGTATACTTCTTGACTTGAGATGACCTCTCTTTCTCTTTATTAGTCTTGTTTACCTTGATAACAAATTTATCATGCTCATCCTTCAATGAATCTAGCTTGGTCTTCAATTGAATGATCTCATCCTCTTTAACTTGTTCTGATTTATTTTTTTCTTCTTCAAGCTTTCTTGTCTTTATTATGACCTTTTCATTCTCATCCTTCATAGAAATAAGATTAGTCTTTAATTGAACACATTATTCTTCTTTAGCTCTCATGCCTAAACTTTCAGCCTCTAACTAAATTTTGAGATCTCAGATGGTCTCTTTATCCTCCTTAGCCATTTTGGCCATGTCATCTTTCAATTTACATGATTTCTCTTCCATAACTTGATCAGTTCTCGATTCTCCTTTTCTTCTCTCATAGATTTTCCTGACAAACTCCCCTTAATAGATCTAACTTGAACTTCAAGACCTTTGATCATATTTTTCATTTTATAATTCCTCTTCTTTTAATCCTTCAATTCACCAAGGGCACTCATGAGCTTAGCTTCTAGATCAATTTCTTCTTCCTCTTTTGAACTTAGATTTATCTTTGTAACCCTTAATTGATCCTCAATAATGTTGATTTTATCTTTATCATATTTTGATCTTGAGCTTGCTTTCAAGGATTTTATCTCCTTTTTGAGCTTGATGCACTCATCCATAATAGCCTTAAAGTTTGAGGCCATGATCTTATTTTAAGCATCTTCTTGATCATACTCTCTCATCTTACCTCTATACTTCTTAAAAAGTGACTTAATTTAATTACACCTTTTAATTGATTTTATACATGCATAAGTAACCTCCACTTGAGCCTTCAACTCTTGATTCTCTTTCTTTAATTGTTTAGCCATATTTTACCTTGGATCAACTTGAAGTGGTTAAACTTACAAAGAAGGTCCTACTCTAATACTAATTTTTACATGTACAATCACTGAGATGGGGGGGGTGAATTAGTTATGCTAGATAATCCAATTCAATTCCCAACTTTTAAACATTCAACATACATCAAACTTGATTAATCAACATAAACATGAAAGCACATACATATAAAGCATACATAAGATCATACATCACATGAACACATCATATGTGTGGGAAACCCTCATAGGGGATAAAACATATTGAACCATACAAGATGGACTACACTCCTATAAAATAAGATCCAACATTTAGACCAGCACCCACTGACCAAGTAACACCCATCCCTTGGTTTAGTGAGACACCAAACCCACAAGGATCTATTGCCCCTGTCTAGCTAAGCACCCACTATAACTAGATCTTTAGTAATATTTACCTTACAAGGAGGAACCAACCCCATAGGAAATTAAGCAGCCAATCAAATACCTAAATATATCATATTTGTCTATACTCTTCACCTCAAATCTCTCTCAAGCTTCCTCTAGGGCTAACTCACTCAAACTACCTCTTCTAGGCTCATTAGGCCCAATGACCTATGTGTCCACCTGCATCAACTTGATTAGACAATTATGAATTATCCTCTTCACTCTCTAATGTTTCTCACTAGTTTTTATCTTCTCTTCCAAAGGCTCTCTCCTTCGCTTGAATCCACATATGCACAACTAGCATAATTAGTCCAATTAGATCTTGTACTTATACCACTCTCTTTATTTAACCCATCTTGGTCAGCCAATATGTTTTACATATTTTAACCACACTCTTTATAAGTTGACCAATACCTTATTATCCTCAAACCACCATTAGGTCTTGGTGAGACCTAAAACAATTAGGCCTTCATACTCACATATTACATGTGAGACTACTTGGACCACCTTCATATTTTACCAATGCTTCAAAAACATCAAACCTATCTCAAATATCCCCTTACTTACTTCCTCATGGGTCCATGCCACCTGGAACACCATCTCAACACTCAAACCTACCAATTAGGTCTCCTTGCTCTTTAGGTCTTCAAACACAAAAAACATAGTCTCAAACTTCTAAAGCAAACACTCAAGTATTTAACATATCCATATGATTATATCACATGTGTGAACCCTTTATCACCAATTATAAACCTCTATGTGATTTATAAACTTCAACATAGGCTCTAATTACTTAATTCAACTCTATCAGAATAACCACTCAAACTGGTCACACACAGTCATAATTTAGTCATACTATTTTAACTCTCCACAACTGATCAAGGGTATACTATGACATCAAATGCCTTCTCATAATCCTTAGAGAATTATATAACATATACATACTTATTTTCTTCTTCAACTCTGCTCAGAACATCTTCAACAAACCTTTGCAACATGGTCACTCAATCTACTAGTGCATTCAACAAACACAGTCAACTTATAAGCCTTTATTCACACTAAAAATGGATTAATCAAACTTCAACAATCCATATAAATAGTATTCATGGAGGTGAAAACACTATAAAATATTTATATCATCTTGAAACATCAAAATACTATAAAATAACAACTCAATTATCCTTTTTAGGTTACTTGCATAACATGATCAAACACACAGTCAAATTTGGAGCTTAATATCTTTGACTGTACAAACATTCAAATCTTATAATCAACTTTTTTGGATGTTTCTTGAATTCCTTTACAAATTTTATTTTTACATTACCTTCAAATTCATCCTAGATCAAAATTTATGAGTAAAATACTAAGCATTCATTTTTCCTTTGTTAAATTCAAATGCCACAGTCATTATTAAACATCAAACACTTGGAACCCATCTCATGCTTCCTAAAAAATTTAAATAAATATGCACCATTGATATTATTTTAATTATCTTGATATTTATCTTTCAATGCTCACTATTTATCTTTGATTTGAGTTCTCATGATTGTGCCACTTCGTAGCTCTGTGTACCTTCTACACACCTTGTATCGTTCAGTCAATGCATTTGTGCCACTTGGTAGTTCTACATGCAATTTGAGCATCCTTTCACTTATTTACTTAATGTGCACCATTTATATATAATTTCATGATCAAATTATCATATTTTAACTCTATTTAATAGGTTTCACACTCATCGGTAGATCTATGTATGATCATAGGCTCACTGTTAGATCTTCATCTAACTGATTAGATGCTCACCATTATATATCTATAAAATAATATGCTCACCATTGGATACTTATCTAGTCATATTAAATTATTTATGTTAGATATATGATCTGATTAAATTCTCACAGTAGATCTCCTCTTGCAAATGGCTAAGTATATAAACATAGAAATTCTTGTATGAGAGGCCAACTTTGCACCTTAATAACTTTTGCTACGCTCAACCTCATGACCTAAAATTTGAACCATGTGCTTTCCCCACATAGGTAAATATATCCATATATCAATATAATCTTGAAACCTTCACACATATTAAATATTACATCATCAATTTTCTCACTCAACTTTATCTATCAATATGACTACTTGAGCTTAGACATTTAGATGATTATTCTGATGAATTACATTCACTTCCATAAGAACTCTAAGCACTCATTTTACCCCATAGGGTATATAAAAAATTTCCATACTATAAATATCATCCATTAATTACCTTATTAATTCAAACAATCTCCAAACTATCAGTCTAAATACTTTGTCATTAATGCACTAGTACCACATGCTCTCTTTGACATTAATGAAAACCAAACATCAATGACTATGTTCAACAATAATCACTCTTGAGAGGGCTATTTTATTCACTTATATGGATTGGGAGGCTCACATTCAAGAATAAATTCATGTATGGGTGTATTTTTAGCTCCCTTAGATCAATTTCAAGAACAACGGGCTTACATAGATCTAAAGAAGGTAACAAATGCATCAGAATCTCCATCGATCCCTTGACAAACTCACAATGGCCAATTTCATATGTTCATTACATACAGAGGAAAGAGATTGGTGACATAAGATATTGGTAAGATATATGTACCTTCTTATCCTTCCATTTTGTTTCATTATTTCTCTAATCCATTCCCCCTCTTTTATGAACTATTACTAAGAAGTTACGGTGCTAAAAATTGCCTATAAATCATATATGCTTGATTTTCAATAGTTTCAAAGTAGAATTAAAATAGTGAACAAAATGGATCATTAGAGTAGGTCATGTAGATATTAAATATCCATATCACAAAATTTCCTAGTACCCATTTGGTATGTGTGACCCTCATAAGAATTAAAACCTCCATGCATGTTGAGTTGCAGGCAGGAACATGACCTATTAGATGTCACTATGAGGAAGGAAAAGTCATTTAATGACTTAATGAACATAAAATATCATCATATTCATTATTTTAATTCCACTTATATATCGTATTAACTTTTTATCACCTTCTAAATACCCCTCATGGCTAGTTTAATGAACAAGCCTTCAAACAAGAAGTGACCACAGGTCTCAATGAGGTACAGGCAATTTTCTTAAAGTCTGTAAGAGTTTTCATATGTATATGGTTTGAATCAAGAAATATATATTGTCTTAAAGTCCATAAAATAAACATAATTCACTCTCAAGGTGGAAGGTGTAATGGAGAAAGTCTTGGGCATGATAGTCCAAATGCAGGCTTAACCATTGCCTCAATAAAAGAGAGACAAGGACTACATAGATAAAAGGTGTTGAGAGGACCCTCTAGGTGCCTTATTCAGGATTTTAACACTAAAAATAGGTATTAGGGTTAAATAATGTGATTTTTTAACATATAAAACTCAAAAATAACTTAATGTAGACTTAAATTAAAATGGATGTAGATTTACAAATCTAGAGACCTGTAGATCCACATCCCTAACCAAAAATGAGTTATTTACAAAGAAAACAAAGAATTTGAGGAAAATAGGTGTGAATTATCATGAATACCATGTTAATATAATGTGGAGTGAAGGATAAGTGGTCATGAATATCAAACCACACCAAATATGCAATCTCAGTCATCCCTAAGAAGACTACAAGCCTGCTCCTATAGCTGAAAAGGTTTGAGAGTGTCTAGGTTATGAAAATAAGGTAATAGACTGAAGGATAAGTTTCAAACACCTTTCATTAAATTTTAAAATATCATCATGATGCTAGGATAACTCTTATTGTAAAATACAAAACCCTATATCAAGGTGGGGAGAGTCTTGAGATCTGATGCTGCCTATAGGCCTAATAGGCAAAAAGTGGAAAGGATACACACTGATGAGTGGAAGGAAGAAGACTAAATAGTTTTATGGAGTTTAATAGAATCATGAAACAACCTCTAGCATCAATTAAAATCACCAAAGTGTCTAGGCTTTAGTTTAATATCACTCATTTTCAAAGTTAAAGTCAAAAAAACCTAATGCACATATACAAACTTCTTATGGTAAAATGAGGAAAAGTGTATTAAGTGTATTTAATAAGGATTGGTAAAGCACATGAAATACTTGAATAAATATGTATACAAAGTATAAATATGTTTAAGGCATTCAAATGGCCTCAAGAGAGAATAAACCCAAGTTTAAGGGCAAAAGGACACCTACAAGCCTAAAACCCTTAATGGGTTTGTTACAGGTAGAGAGCCCAAATATTAAACATAATAAGACCTAAGTATACTAAAATAAATTCACCTAAAAGAATTATTATAGGTGTCTCAAATATCATAAGTACGTTTATACTCAAAATTTTCCAATTTGAACATGTTTCAAGCCTAAACCATTTTTTGGGTCTCTCACACAGTCCTCCATACCTGCGAGGTCACTTGAGAAGCTCAAAACTCCTTAGAGGAAGTGAATGGTATAAAAAGGATATTGGATGTGGTGAATGGTGTCTCCTACTCCAAACCCATATATTTTATTCTTTGATCTATCACAACACCTATATGAATAATCATTTAGATGGCAAGCATCTCAAACCCTCTTTTCATCTTATGGAAGAGCTTGAGAAAGCAAAGTCATTTTCTTGGCACTTGAATGGAGTTTTGAATGGAGATAATTGGCATTTTGAGGTGATGTAGAGGTTACCCCACTTACATCTTGTGGCATTAGGAGAGTTTAGACACCATAAATATGTAGACTATGATTCTAACTATCAAAAAAACCCCTGGACTACCAAGGACCCTCTTGGGACCAATCTACACCAATCTACCCTAACCAAGCTCATCCACAGTTAGTTTAAAAAACTAGCTCAACCTAGCCTTCAATCCCTTTTTCTCTTGGGACTTGACCATTGATGATTAGGGTAACCATCGATGGTCACCCTTGGGAAACCTTGACTGTCGATGGTCAAGGTGCACCTCCTTAATCAAAGGCATGCAATCATTTGCTAACATTTTTTAAATATAACTCATCTAAAGCTTGTTACAATCCTTTTCATGCATAAATTATATTTAGATCACCTAGTTTCACCTCAAATTCTACCTCTTGCTTGTGCCTTTAAAAAAATAGGAGATCACCTAGTTTCACCTTGACTTCTACCTCTTGCTTGTGCCTATAAAAAAATAAGAGCCTAGAAGGTCAAAGGGATCTATAATAATTATCAAGAGTTCAGGTGTTGGAGTTTATTTTGTAGGTCAATCAGCATCAATCAATGTCATTATCATGATAAATTCAATAATCCTATTGATATTTGACTCATTGTCATCTCTCAACTAAGTTCTCAAGTATCGTTACTCTTCCAAATTCAAGTTAGACTCCACCAACAAGCTAACTGATTCAACCACTCACCCAATCAACTTCTGGTAAGATAAGTTCTTGTTTGTTAATATTCATATACTTCATTCCCATTTTGAAATCATCCCAACCCTTTCCCATCTCTGATAATCCATCTTTAGGATCCCATTATTTATCAATTTAACAACCCATAACTCACACAGTAATTATCGATGGTCGACCCAATCGTGAATAGTCTACCCAACTGTTGATGGTTAGTGTGGTAGTGAAAACCATCAAGTTGTTTTGATCCATCTAACCTCAACCAAACCTAGTTTTCTTTTTTCATTTTTATCTATAGACCTCCTTCAGATTTTTTGAAGCATATCCCAACCCCCTAGCACTAGTATTAATTAGTTTGTCACTAATTTGATCATTTCTAATCTATTTTCTAAGCAAGCATTCTTGTGTTCAATTTCAAAACATTTTGATTATTGATGTAAGTACATTTTTTCTAATTTTTTGAATTTAATTTTTTAAAATGTGTGGATTGATAGCCCCTACAGAAGCTCTCACTTCTGATATCTATCTATCGATAGGCAATCCACCCAACTATCTATCTAACAAACAAGTTTGCTTTAGTGATTTCTTATCTATAGGTCTTCCTCCCAAGCCAAAGAAGAGTTATTCATAATATTTTTATTCAATTTTCTCATAAACAAATAGGTTTTTAAACCATACCCATATCTATTTTCTTTTATTTCTTTCTTAGAACTTAAAGCAAAAATTTACATGAAACATTTTGGCATGCCTGGTGGGACCACGGAGTCTCTACTCATATTTTTATTTGCATTTGTATGCTCTTCTCTCTATCTATGCTCATAATTGAAACTAAAATTTATTTTGGGCTTAAAATCAACTACATTCATTACTTGCTTTTAATATTAGTTCACTTTGAGTTAAAACATAGTAATCTTATCTTAGCACCATTTTCATCAATCAAACATCAAAACAATTTGAGACAAGTCTCGACTATGATTTCATCACATAGAGGTCATCTTACCCTTTCTCATCAATTCTAATTAGAGGTCATTACCAAGGGGAGAACCCACTCAACTCTCTAGTTGAGCATAAACTTTAGAATTTGGTATATACTGGCAAAGTACCTGACACCCTTATCATTGTGGTGTGTGAAGTGAGGGGGTAGGCCCCAATACCAAGCCACATAAAAAATTCAAATACAAACTCTTTTGACCACCTAAACAACCTGAGACTATCCATAGACTACTTCTATAGTACCTAATCTACAAGCCAAATTCTATCACATATTTTCATCAACTAATGCATAAGCCAAAAGTGAGATTAAAACTAAATTTTAGGCTTAACATACTTTCTAGTGTGTGTCTTGATTGCCTTGATCATTTTTTATTTATTCTACCTATTTGAGTATTGAGTTCCTTTTCTTATATTCTCTCCCCCTTTCTTACATGGTTCTCACATGATAGCAGCGTAGAGACCTAATAGAGTAGGACCAATCACTAGACCAACCACCCTCTTCTACTTCTTCACCTATGGAGTATGTCTCTGAAGCAAAAAACTCACCCCATCCTTTGAGAAGCCCCACTTTTCCTTAGGTATTTTCCCAAGGAGACATGGACTTTACCACTTTTATAGACAACCTAGTTTCCCTTTAGCATTATCTCAACACCTCCCCTCACCATGCCCCATTTTTGAATTCATCCTTAGATCCTCCTTATAGTATTCCATCCCCCTTAAGGGGGATGTTTCTATTTCCATGGTCACTACCCAACCTTTGGATACTCAAGCATCTTGATCCATTAACCCCTTTGATGCCACAACTAAAAACCAACCTTTACAACTAACTGATATCCTTACACCTTCCACCCCTACTAATGATTCCTCCACCTTAGAAACAACCCAACCATTAACCCATCACACTCCACTCATTATTGGAACACCTAACACTAGCACTACCAACCTTCCCTCTATCAACCCCAACCCATTGGTCAATACTCCTTTACTAAGATTAGTAGTGTTCATCCCTTATACTTCACCACCTATTAGCACAAAGGTCACTACTTCTCCTCTTTTCACCAACCCAAATATTATTCATGCCCAACCCATAGGAATCCCTCAACAAGTACCCATTGTACCCAATCTAGGATACATCCTTAACCCATAAGGCTATGTACCCATTACTCAACCACCATCATCCACTTACCCTTACATCTCATCTACCCAACCTCTAACATCAACATTCCAAAATGTGACAACCCCTCAACCACCAAAAAATTACCAATATGTTACCCAACCTCAACCAGAGTATCCACCTTACAACCCTTTTGGTGCATCACCTCAAACTAACCTAATGAAGATGCTCATGGACAAGATGATAAACCTTGAGTCACCCATTTCATGGGCTCATAACATCCTATCCTATGATCATATTTGTAATGAACTTATTCATCCCTCTATTCCTATCAGACCTTACCCTCCTCAATGGGAGCTTCCAAAATTTACCAAATTTTAGAGCAAGGAAGACCACCAACAACACCTTAAGGATTTTATACACGTATGTTATATGATTTCTTACAATGATTCCCTTCTCCTTCATACCTTCCCCATGTCTTTATCTAGATTAGTACTTGACTGGTATAGTGCCATCACCAAGCATTTAATCTTTTATTTCACCCAACTAGCTCAGGTCTTCTTAGATCACTTTTCCATTAACATTTCCAAGAAGGTCTCTATCACTGACCTCTATTCTATTAGGTAATTTGATGATGATTCCATTGTTTATTT
Organism: Torreya grandis; assembly: GCA_037957365.1. Taxonomy (NCBI): domain Eukaryota; kingdom Viridiplantae; phylum Streptophyta; class Pinopsida; order Cupressales; family Taxaceae; genus Torreya; species Torreya grandis. The sequence goes on along the minus strand of JARHVA010000877.1, from coordinate 2,640,913 downwards.
CATCACCCATTGGATAAGCTTGATTATTTAACTTTGATTTTCCTTACCTCAACTTGAACTTCTAGAGTTTTTTACTTGAGCCTATGCCAAATATATTTCTTCTGCATTGTGTGTCCAAATCTTCAAAACTTTTGATAAAGCTTTCACCATGGTATATAAGCTAGAATATTGAGCCATAAATGAGGGTAAATTAAAGTTATGAAACAATAGCTCTACCTTCAAGACCAATGAAACCTCCATTTCCAAACCAAGTAATCAAACTAACATTGAAACCAAGAACAAGGGAACTGTGAATGCAGTTATCCTTTAAACTACCCCACCACCTAATATCAATCAGCAAAATCCTCCCAATCCCTCTAACAAAAATGCACGTAACCCAAACTAAAGTAACCAAAAATAGTTAACTACAATTAGAGAATCTTATGCCTTAGTTCTAGAGAAACTACTAAAAGCTAACCTCATACAGCTTGCCCCCATCAAACCTCCTCAGTAGTTTGATTCTTCTCATCCCACACCTATTTGGTACAATGAGAATGACCTTTGTGCTTTTCATTGGGTAATTGGACATGATGACAGTCGATGTAATAACTTAAATAATGTTATCTAGATCTTTATTGACAAGGGGGAACTAATGTTGGATAACCCCAATGCCCCTCAAAATCAAGCTCTTGACATCTTCAGGAATCCTTTTCCCAACTATGCCCCTATCAAAAGTGAGGATATATAGACCAAATTCTCTCATGATTCCCAAACAATCAATCTAGTTCTTGCTACACTTATCCATGAGGACTCAAGCATACAATCTACCTACTCTTCCCCCATCTCATCTACCAAGGTAGTGGAGTCACCTTCCCCTCCTTTGGAGGCTCAAACTGATGAGGTTCCTTTCTCCCTAGCTTCACTCATAGAGGCTTTGGAATCACAAAGCACCACCTTGACTAGCATATTTGAGAAAACAACCATTATTAATTCACCATCTCCCATAACTACCAAACAAACCACTACTCCTATGGACATTATCCCTAGAGGAGAAACTTTACCTCTCATAGAGAAATTGCCTATTTCAACCTTACATCCATTGCTTGAGGAAACTGACCAAACTACCACCCATCCTCCCCATCCTATGAGTTTATCTTTTGCATCCACTATCGAAGGATCAAGACCAGTACATAAACCTTTTTCTACATTAGTTTAGAAATTAGAATTTTCTTTAAAACTAGATGTGGATCAAACCACTTTTTGGTAACATTTAGGGCTCCATTACATCAAAAAATCCCAACCTTTTAATACACCTTTAACCAACCAATATATCATTTTTCCACCCCCTCTTAAACTAATTAGAACTTATACCAACCCCTCACCCTCTCAATCAACCAAGGCAATCATATCTCAAGCAATCAAATAGCCAACTAAACACTTCACAAATCCGGGTGCCTTCCCTACATGGAGTTTGGTTCACCCATCTCTGAAAGTGGAATTAACCACTTCTAAACCTATTCATAAGCCTCACCCTAGACCAACCAAAGATGTGAAATCATTGAAAGACCATATGGTTAGGACTCTACCTCCTTCCATCTTGAGACCTTATCCCTTAGCTTTACTTGAGAAACAAGCTCCTTTTAACATATGTCACCCACCATTATTGGTTACACTAGCCCACTTATTGTCTGATAGGTTAGTTTTTCTTGAATTACCAATGGTCAGACTATCAACCTCAAACACTCCAACCACCAACATACCCAAACCAAAACCATTAACTAGAAACACCACCTTGCCTAAAACCCCTCTCACCAAACCCATTATCACCAAAACACCCAACTTACCAACCAAAACCACAACCTCTAGACATTTCCCACCTATGGTTGAATCCTATACAACCATTTTTCAAAGGTTATTACAAGCCTCTTGCCTCACCTTACCTCCTATCAGAACTTTCAATCCTCTCAGTTCAAAACTAGCTTGGTATAATGACCATTAAATTTTTTCCTATCACAAGACATCTGGGCATGACATAGAGAACTACAAAGCTCCCAACACACCTAACAGTTATTTTCAAAATCTTGCAAAATCCCCCACTCTCACTTTAGAGTGATGGGGAACCTACCCAAACTCCTATCACATATTTCCCCTCTATCCACACCATTAATGTGGTCACATGATCACAACAAAAGGATAAAGGGAAGGCCAAGGTGTATATTCCATGGATATACCCACCTTCTCACCCTAAAACAAACCAAATCCCAATTTATTCATCTTTAGCTAAGCCCAAAGTGACCATCTTAGGTACTTCTAAGGATAACCCCTCTGAATCCATCAAGAGGGTCATTCTTAAGCAACTCCACTAGACTCCAACTAAGATGAGCCTCTACGAGCTCATTTCCACCTCACCTCACCATCACTAAGCCATGTTAGAGGCTATGTAGGCCATTAAGGTAAAACTAAGAGACTCTTGACTTATAGAGGCCTTCATAGGTATTCTCCAACTCTCCACCCTTATTACCTTCAAGGACTTAGAGATACCTTCTATCCACCCCAAGGACCTAGATCCTCCTCTTTTTATTATTTCCCATATTAACCAAACCCACATCAATGGGTTATAATCAATGGGGGAGCCAACATCAACATCATCTCTTCCCATACCTACGACCAACTAAAATTACTAGACAATGTCATGTCCAAAACTTTAGTCATCCTTAATCCTTTAATGACATCATGACCACTACCTTAGGAACTATTATCCTCCACATTCATCTAAGACCTCACACACTCCTCAAAAAAATTTATGTGGTCAAAGATGAATTCTAGTACAAATTTCTTCTAGGAAGACCTTGCATCTGCTCTATGGGTTGTGTACCTTTTACCCTCCATCATTTTGTCAAGTTTGAACATTAAGGTTAGGTTATCACTATACAAGCTAACCCAAACCCTTTTTTATCATGCAACATGACCTACCAACCTAATCTAATCCTCCTACCCCTGAAAAAATCACCCCAAGCATCTACCATTAAGCCCTCAACCATAAAAATGAAGCCATTACTTCCCCTTCCACAGAGGCATCTACCAATTTGTCTATTCTTTTAGACTAAATACCCACCATTGATCCCTTGAAACCTACCTTTTAATGCCTTACCCTTAAATAATACCATCTCCTCACCCTTGATGCCTTTCAAACTCCCAAAGAATACAAAAACTCAACTATCAACTAGGTTATGATCCTAACATTGGAGCCATTGTTCCTTTGGGACCTCTCAGCTATCAAACCATCTTCATCTATGGCAGACTTGACAAGCCACTTAAAAATGTCACCACACCCTCTTCATCTCAACCACTCACCTCCACCTTCTCTTACTTGGATAACCCAGACTTCACCAAAATATACCTCCACATGTGTGCTTGGAAATGGTTTGGTTTAGGATGATATGAGGATGGCCCACACAGAATGATCTCGATTAAGACTCAAAATCCTCATGAGAAGCATGGCCTTGGATTTATTCTACCTAATAAGAAGAATCCACACAGCCTATTGCTACCATTGTTGAATAAGATACCCCTTCCTCACCAACATCCCCTCCACCTAAGTATGAAGATGACGACATCATCACACCTAAGTTTTTTTTCATCAACATAATCACCCTTGGCCTCCTGACTTATCAAAAGGAAAGGGAACCCTTATCCATCCCTTTGACCCATCTTGAACTTATGGGAGAAGACTCTCCTACCATTAACACTATTCAATGAAAGGATGATGATTTTATTCTCACCTACCTGGGTGTACTTGATTCCTCCATCCTTAAATCCTTACCTCTAAAAACCTCAACCATGTTGAATGAATCCACTATGGATATTGACATAGGAACTTTAGGTAACCCTCATGTTGTCAAACATGGCCAATCTCTCACCATTGAGGAACTTCAGGGCTTTTGTACCTTCCTCTAATACCATAGCATTGCATTTACCTAGTCATATGTTGACATGCTGGTATTGACCTAGTTATTTCCACCTACAACATCATAACCAATCATGAAGCCAAGCCTGTCAGATAGAAATTATGATGAATGCATCCTCGCATAGCCCTTCTTTTCAAAAAAGAGTTTCAATGCCTCCTCTCTATCAACTTCATTCAACCTATTGATTATCCCTAGTGAGTTTTGAACATCATGCCTATCACTAAAGCCACAGGGGGACTACATATCTATGTGGACTTTCATGACCTCAACCTCACCTACCCAAAGGATGACTTTCCTCTACCTAGAATTGACCAACTTGTTAATCTTACATTAGGCCATGAGATGTTATCTCTCACAAATGGATTTTTGAGTTATAATTAAATTTTAATTGCCCCTGAAGATCAACACAAAACTACCTTTATTACCCCATGGGTGAATTTATATTATATATTCATGCCCTTCAATCTTAAGAATGTTGGTGAAACCTACCAATATGTTATGACCTACAACTTCCATGACCTTATCCATACAATCATTGAGGACTACATGGATGACCTCCTTGGGAAGTCTAAATATCTCAAGGACCACTTAGACATTCTTAAAATTATCTTTGAGAGACTTATCCATTACCACATCTACATCAATCCTAAGAAATGTATTTTTGGGGTCTTGTCAAGAAAACTCCTTGGCTTCATCATTTCCTTTCAGGGAATCAAAGTGGATCCAGCCAAAATTAAATCCATCTTCAAGATGCTACCTCCAACCAATCTTAAGCAGCTCCATAGTCTGTAGTGGAATCCCCTATCCATTTGCCGCTTCATCTCTCAACTCTCTAACTAGTGTCAACCCTTCCATCACCTCTTAAAAAATGATATCTCTTTCAAGTGGAATATTGATTATCAAAAGGCCTTTGATGTACTAAAAGAGTACCTTTTATCTCCACTTGTCCTCACACCCCCTAAGGATAATTAACCTTTCTACCATTATATCTCTACCACTAACCATTCCCTAGGGGCAATGCTTGTGCTTTAGTTTTAATAACATAAAGATCAATTCATCTATTACATAAGACACACACTCATCGAGTACAAGACTCGATACACACACATCTAGAAACTTTGCTTGCCCCTGGTCTTTGTGGCCACCAAATTTCACCACTACCTTCTTAACCACAAAAAATTTGTCATAACCAATACCGACCCACCCAAGTACATGCACTCCAAGCCATACTAAAACTAGCATATGGATAAGTGGCTCATATTTTTAGTTGATTTTGACCTTGAGTTCTTCTAGTAGAAGTTAATTAAGGGGAAAGTCATTACTTACCAACTAGATGATGCACCCCTAACAGATACCAACCTCCTCTTAAACTTCTAGATGAGTCTATCATAAGTATATCCTAAGAAGATTTCACCAATCACGTAACCATGTTCTTTGATGGTTCCAAATGTCAACATGGTGGTGGAGTCGATATCATCCTCATCCCCCTTATCAGTGAACCACCACTTCTTTTATCTTTTAAACTCGACTTTAAATATACCAACAATATGGCCGAATATGAAGCCCTAGTAATAGGTATCTAAATTTCGTTAACCTTGGGAGTTAGAATAATCAATATTTTTGGTGACTCCCAACTTGTGGTCAATCAAGTCAATAGTATTTACCAATGTAAGAATGAGATTTTACAACTATATAGATAGTTAGTCATGAAAATCTTGACATCATTTGAATACTACCATATTTAAACCACCCCATGATCTACCAACAAGTTTATCAACACCATGACTTCTCTTGCCTCTCAGATCCCATCAGGACCCTTAGACTCCAAGCTATCAGTCATTATCCATCACCTCACCAAACCTTTGTACATCAAGTTAGACACTCCAACCATCTTTAATGCAGAGGAGATCCAACCTGACCTTTGGTATCAGCAAACCTTTGACTACCTTAACCTTGGCATAGTTCCCTCTAACCTCTCTAAGAATGCCCATCGTGCATTTATTCAGATCACCTCCTATTATACCATTATGGGAGGAATTATTTACAAACATGGCTTTGATGGTCTCCTATTCTATTACCTCCATGGTCTATAAGCATCTCATGCTATTAAGGAGACACATGATGGTATCTATGGGGGTCACTTTAGTGGACTTGTTGGGGCTAAGTACATCCTCTTCTTGTGTTATTACTAGCCTACCCTTAACCAAGACTATTGTGATTATGTGAAAAAGTGTGTCAAATGTCAACAACATATTAATTTACATCATGTACCTAGCCATAGTCTTCGCATCTCCATCAATTTTTGACCTTTTTCACAATGGGGTCTAGACCTTATTGGTGAAATTATCCCCCCTATTCATAGTGACATCAATCTATCATCACTATGACTGAATATTTCACCAAATGGGTGGAGGCTATTGTAGACACCAATATTGTGTCAACCCCCCCTTGGTCCCCTTCTAACCACTTACACACTTTATTAATTTAAAATAAACTACTTATTTTAAATTAATGACATCACCTAATGACCTCACCTAGACACCTCACCTTGGACACCTCGCCTAGACACCTCACCTAGACACCTCACCCTAAGACCATTTCTTACCCTATGAGTCACTCTAAGACTAGGTCATCTAATCCTAACTAAGCATGACCTATTCTCACTCCATCCTAACCTCCTAACTAACTTTCGTGCCTAATAAACTCATCTTTTGAACATTCTCCAATGGCAAATGCAATTGATGGATGGAGAAATGGGCAAAGGGCTAAAAATAGCCCTTTTAGCCATTCTCTAGCCACCAACATCGGTCAGCTATCAGCTGATGCTAGTGGGATCGTCGACATTGATTACATAAGCTAGACTCTAACCTTGACTTTCCCCCTACCTCTTCACATATCGACGTGCACGCTCTGAGACTAAGCATCATAATTTGATTATCGCTCTCCAGGCTACAGAAACTCTGCAAAAGTCACTCCAGACATTGGATTGAAAATATTGTACGAGGACTTTGATATCAGCCGCAATAGGAATAAGCATCCTGACACCCTCAGGTCTTCACCAAAAAGCTAAGTATTCTTCTAGTCTCCATTTCAAAGTTCTAGAATAACTTGATAATTAGTTTCTATTTACTATTTCTGAATACTGTAAAAGAAACTTGACTTCCTCCGTGGAAGGGCTGAAAAAGCCTTCCCCTTATCCTTACCCTCTTTTCACACTTGTCCTCTACCTCAACCCTTCTTTAGACCATAGTCACCTGCCTGTAACCCTGCATAAAACTCCTAGTTCTAGAAAACTCCTCTGACCATTCTAGAAATACCCTGAGACCCGTCCAAAGCCTATAGCCTCGACTGACATCGACAACATCTCCTACCGACATCAGCATCATAACCAATGTTGGCATCATTGACAAACTGACATCAGTAGAACTATCAACGTTGGCGACTGTGAAAGACTAATTGTAGAGAACAGGTACACATTGTCTACTTTCTCTTTCTTAGTCTTTCATCATTTCATTTTATACAAATCTTTTTGTCTTAAATCATGGACTGTCATCCCTCACGAAGCTTTATGCTTCTAGGACCAAGCGCGTAGCTTGGTAGTCCACCTTATCTTATTCTAACATTTTCTTTGTTTAAGTCTTATTCTTATCTACAAGTGTTTTTCTCCACAGTGAAAGAGGAGCTCCTACAATGCTTGGATACGGTGCATAACTTAATCCGAGTAACATCAAACCCCTAACTCTTTAACTTTAGTTTCTTCTTCTTCTGAATGTAATTAACAAAAATGTAGAGAAACATTCTAGCACGCCCGGTGGGACCCTGAAGTTCTCCTTGGGTTCATTCTTCTAAAAGCAAATTTTCATATAGTTGCATTAGGAAAATATCCTTTTCTTGCATCCTTTTCTTCTATCTCTTGATTTCGAAAAGAAACCATTAGCACAAGTTAAAAAGAACATATTTCTTTTTCTTCTTGTCACTTCTTCCCTGCATCTTAGAATAGTGAAAAATTCATATTCTTAACCTCTTCTCCAACTTGTTTGCATCTGAACAAAATATTTCAATTTGGGTTAAAAACTATTGCATTTCATTCTTGCTTGAATGCATACTTAGCCCACTCACTTAGTAATTAAAAATGCATTATGAATAAATCCTAGTGCACAAATGTTACACAACCAGACCACAAGCACATCAAATTAAACATTTAAACATACTTGAGACAAGGCCCGTCTAGGATTTCATCACCTAGCGGATACCTTACCCTTCCTGGCGATCCTACTTGGACTTCACTACCAAGAGGAGGACCCACTCTGTTCTCTGGTAGAGTATAAACTATAGGCAAAGTATATATTGGCTAAGCGGCCCAGCTCGGCTCTGGGTTCGTGAAGTGAAGGGAGCAATCCCTAGCACCGGGCCATATACTAAACCTAACACAAATTTTTGAGCACCAAAACATAACCTGAAACCAGCCATAGACTTCCTCTTTAGGACCCGTTCTAAAATCCCAATTCCCAAACATATTCTTTTAAGGCATAAGCCACCATGACTCTAAAATTTATTCTTAAGAATTTAATGTTTTAGAGGTTGCTTACCATCATCTATTTTGCTAATTTTATCTTATTGTTTGAGCTGGTGAGGATGCATCATTCTGAAGTCCAAAAACAACTCAAAATTTCTCCTTCTTCCAAAAACTCTCAATTTTTTATGTTTCTAGAATTACACAAAGACCAACATCAATTTTTCCACTGGCGTCAGCAACCCATATTCATCAACATCAGTTATTCCACCGACCTCAGAAACATTTCATAACCAACATCGATTAGTAAACTGACGTCGGTCACTGTCAACAAATTTTCTTCTCAAACAGCAAGCTTAAAACTTGACTTTTTACTATTAAACACAAACTCTAGTTTTCTAAAATTGAAACACACAGTTTTTGAGAACCTGAACCCATTTTGCTTTAAATGGTTTTGACACGCAGTCAAGCCAAAACTCTTATTAACCATGCAAGTCAACTTCCACTCCCACCTTCGCCTTTCATATCAAGTCACCAAATGAAGTATACTTTAGACACTAAGCATACTCCTATCCAACCAACCCCAAATCAACCTCCTATTGTTCCCAAAGTGGATCAAGACTTTGAGAGATTCCTTGACCTCAACGTCAAGGCTCTCCAACACTATCTCGCAAGAAGCCAAATGCGAGATCCTTCAGGTAACCCTATTTATGGGATGCCAACTTCCTTAGTTGAAATGGCAATAATATCAACAGCATCTATTACCCAACCTATGGCCACTCAGGCCATTACCTCAACCAGTAGCCTAACCATGGCCAATGTTCAAGATTTGGCCTCTCTTTCTATTTTTGGACCTACCTCCATCAGGGTTTTTGTACCCCCTCAACCACAAACAATTCAACCAAGTTTGACACCTTTCCAAAACTTGATTGTCTCTATCCCACCCACTCTTGCACCCATAAATACAAGAGTGAATACATATCCTTTAACTAGTGTCGCCACCATCCAACCACCTTTGGCATCATCTAGTCAAGTTGTGCCCTCCAACTTCATGGCACAAGCCCCCTTGACCTCAATATCAGTCCCTATGATGAACTATCAATATGTTGCGCCTACACAAATGCAACCAAGTACATCATATGCCCCTCCCAATGCCTTCCATGTACCCTACAACCTAGGGGGTGCCCCTCCTACCAATCCTTCAACCAATCTAATCAAGATGCTGATGGATAAGGTGTCTAACCTTGAGACATTTGTTTCAGGTTCAAAGAGTGTTCTTTCATATGAACAAATCTGTAATGAACCTATTCATCCTTCGGTCCCTATTCGACCATATCCTAGTCAGTGGGAAATCCAAAAATTTACTCACTTTTAGAGTAAAGAGGACCCACAACAACATCTACGAGCATTTAGACATGCTTGCTACCTTATAGCACACGATGATGAGTTATTACTTCGCACGTTCCCCATGTCACTTTCTGGCACCGCCCTTGATTGCTATAGTTCTATTACCAGTCACTCTCTCTTTACCTTCACTCAACTAGCTCAGCTATTTCTCGATCACTTTTCAATCAATATCACTAAAAGAGTCTCCATCACAGACCTATATTCTATTAAACAATTCGACGATGAATCAATAGCTAACTTCGTTGCCTATTGGAGAGGTTTAATCAACCAACTCTCCATTTCATTACCTCAACCTGAGCTCATTGAGCTCTTTTCAAGAGCATGTGCTAAGCACATCTCATTCGCTTTATGGGTTCAAACTTTCTACACATTTGACAAAGCTTTCACCATGGCCCGAAAGATTGAACTCCGCACAGTCAAAGAGGATAAGGTCAAATTGCGTAGTAAAAATACCAACACAAAATCCAATGACCCTTATTCCAAATCTTCTTCTTCCCATTCCAAGTCTAAGGGATTGGCAAATGCTATGGTACTTAGATCATCATCTTCTACCACAACTAACCAATCTGAACCCTCCACATCACAAAGCATCTCAAGACAATTCCAACAACAATACATACAGCGTCAATACACTCCAATAGGAGAATCATACACTTTCATGTTGGATAAACTAGTGAAGCAGGGGGTCCTCAACCTCCCTCAAATTTGACCACCACCCCAATTTGATCCCTCATGAACCATCCCTACATGGTATAGGGAAAATAACTTTTGTAATTATCATCGAGTCAAAGGTCATGACATAGACAACTGCAAAACCCTCAAGAACGTTATTCAGGTCATGTTAGACAAAAGGAATCTTGTTTTGGATAACCCAAATGCATCGGCTAACCAACACATAGACATCTTTAGGCAACCATTCCCTAACCATCCCCTAGTTAGAATAACATTCAGACCATAGTTGATGACCCCCGAGAGCACAATATACGCATGGTCGACATGGTTTCTCCTTTCATTCCTAACCAACCTCTCCCACAATCTGAAGAGCTTAGTCAATCTATTTCTCCACCATGGGTAGAAGATCCTATTCTACCCATATCACTCTCATGACATCAAACACCTCCTCCACACATACTTCTACCTCGTGAAGAACCCATATTACCTATTCCTCTTGTCCCCACCTTCCCTCTTCTTCTACCATTGAAAGAAGTTACAATTCATACCCCACACCCTCATATAGAAGGAGCCATAATCCCTCTACTTCACCCTTTAGAGGAGCCTTCCTCTCCTATTTGTCCTCCACAGATGGAAGATAGTCCTCCATCCACCCCACTTTCACACATAAGAGAGCCTACTTTTACCTCTCCCATATTAGAGGATGCTTTGACAATACCAACGCAACTAGCCCCACCCTCATCCTTCATATTACCAATGGAGGATCATACTTTCCATGCCCCTAGACCACAAGTGGAAGGCATGATCATCCTTGCGCTCTATCTTCTCGAAGAGCCACATTCTCCAATCCCTTCTCCATCGAGAGAAGAACTTGCCACTTCACCCACTTCAGCCGAAGAAGATCCGGTGATGGCTCTTTCTCACCTTTGGCTCGAAATCACTGTGTCTAACACGTTTCCACTCTTGCAACCACCCAAATCTTCTAAAATACCAATTATAAAACCTTGCACAATGTCCTCTAAACCCTTTTCTCGATTGGTTGAAAACTTAGGATTTCTCCATTCGAGGAACTTAGAACATGAGGCATTATGGGAGCGACTTAAGGCTCCTTATCTTACACATCCCACTTCATCTCGTACTGTTGACCCTTCTGTGACAAATTATCCCAAAGTGTTCGTCAAAGATCAGGCTTCCACCTCCAAATCCTCAGAAGCTCCACCATCCAACCCAAACCCTCACAGACATCCACCATACTGAAACAGGTTAAATCTCTTAGTGTTTGCCTTGTACCAAACCTCACTCACCCACAAGTGAAGGTAGATTTGAATCTCCCCCCGAATACTAGTGGTCTTCACACCGTACTAAAGAAGGCTACTAAACCACATCGGAGAACTCCTCCCCCACCATCACCATTTCCCTCTATTTTGGGCCCACACCCTTCTACCTTAATAGGAGTACTTCCTACTCCAACACCTAACAAAAACAAAATGCCTCCATTACTCCCTTTACCCATCAAAAACATACTTCCTTCAAAAAATCTAACACCTCTCACCAAGAAAGCACCATCAGCACATGTGGCCACACCACCAACCAAAAAGGTGGTATGGAAAACTCCCTCTACAACTCCTAAATAGAAGTTGTCAACCTCTACTACAACAATAAGTGTAGACCCATTAGTGGGTTCCTATGCTTTGTTGTTACGCTGATTGTTGTAGTCTTCTAGCATCACTCTCCTGCCCATTAAACCATTTCAACCTCTCGAATCAAAACCATCTTGGTTCGATGACACTCAAATCTGCCTATATCATTGCACACCTGGGCATGATACTGAGAATTGATGTGCTCTTAAGGTTGTCATTCACCAAAACTTGGAAAAAGACACCCTTCTTATTGAGGATTCTTTCAATAAACCTCTGACACCATCCCATGTCTCTCAAACCTCTTCACCTTCATTGGGATCCCATCATCAGACTATGGTCCCTCTACCACCTTCTCCCCCTTTATTTGAGATTAACACTATTAATGTGGCCACCAGGTCACAAACCTTAAAGGGTAAAGGAAAAGAGAAGGTTTCTATCCCTTGGACATACCCATTTTTCAAGCCTTCTCAACCACCAAAACCCAAGATTTCTATCTTGGGCACATCTCAACCAACTTCTTCGGAGGCAATCCGTGACTCCATGGTGAAATAACTTCACCAAACCCCTATGAAGATGTCTTTATATGACCTCATTCAAAGCTCTCCACAACATCACCAAGCTTTAATCAAAGCTTTATAGGTAGTGGAGGTCCAACCTGAAGACCCCCAACCACTGGCTGCTTTAGTCAAATCATTACCTACCGTCTCCTCCATTACCTTTAGTGATTCTGAGATTTCTACCTCCAACCTGGAAGATCAGGATGCTGCCCTTTTTATCACAACTTATGTTGATCAAACTCATGTTAATTAGGTTATGATTGATGGGTGTGATAGCATCAATATCATTTCTACCTACACGTATAACCAACTAGCCCTCCCAAAGAATTGCATGTCAAAAAATGATGCAATTCTTCATTCTTTCAACGATTCCACCGCCACTACCGTAGGCACTGTAGTCTTGCATATTCGTGTTGGCCCACAAACAATCCCAAAACTCTTCTACATCATCGAGGGGGAGTTCAAATATAACATGTTGTTGGGACAACCTTGGATACGTGCCATGACCTGTGTTCCTTCCACATTACATCGTTGTGTCAAATTTGAACACAAGGGTCAAGTTCATGTCATTCCTGCTGACCCTTCCCCCTTTAAAACATGCAACACAACTTACTGACCCAATGATGTTCTCATCCCTTTGAAAACATCCACCCAAACACCACATCCACCCTCAGAAGCCTCGACAAGTTTGCAAACATCGGTCACACCTATGCCTACTCCTCAAGTGACCACGAAAGATCCTATGGAAGATTATTTCTAGCGGCTTTCACTTGGGGAGTATCATCTACTTACCCTTGACATGTTCCAAACTCCTCTGGAATATGGACAACTTCATCACCACCCTAACTATGACCATCGCATTGGAATGGTCATCCCATATGGTCCTCTTAATCTTCAAACTAATCTCATCTATGGAGGGTTAGATCGAGCTCCTAATGTTGGGAATCCTCTCTCATCACCTCAACTAATCACTTCTAATTTCTCTTTTCTCAGCAATCCTACCTTTGCTCACACCTATCTTTATAGGTGTGTGTGGAAGGGTTTTGGCTTTGGGCATTATGAACAAGGTTCCCACCAGCCTGTTGAGCCTCCAAATGACGAGGCAATAAAAAATGCCAAGAAACGGCATGGCATGGGTTTTGAAGAACCTACAAAAACTTCTAAAAACCCTCACCACGAAATTATCATAGAACAATCTCCTCCAACATCGCCTATTCCCCCATCATCACCTACTGAGTCGGTAGTCTCCATCCCTCCTAGTTTTTTTTTGCATAAACGCCATTCACTTGGGACCCCTAACCTATCAACTAGGTGGGGTATCAAGGTCTCTTCCTCTCATTTATCTAGACATGATAGATGATAAATCTTCTACCATCAACATTGTCCAATGCATGGATGATGATGCCATACTCACTTACATGGGTGCGGATGATTCTTTCATACAACAATCACTTCTTTCGAAAACATAGGTTATGTTAAATGAATCAACTATTGACATTAATCTTCCATCTTCTGATGTTCCTCACATTTTAAAGATTCGTCAATCTTTAGATGCCCAAGAACAAATCGACTATACCAAATTCCTTAAAGATCATAGCAAAACCTTTACTTGGTCCTATAGCGATATGCCTGGTATTGACCCTGACATTGTCATTCACAACATCGTCACGAACCGTGAAGCTAAGCCTATTCAGAAAAAGCTTTACAAAATGCATCCTCACGTCGCACTCCTTGTCAAAGAGGAGCTTCAACGTCTTCTCTCTGTCTCATTTATCTAACCCATTGATTATCCGTAATGGGTGTCAAATATTATCCCTGTCATAAAAGTAACTGGGGGAATTTGAATTTGTACTGACTCTCGCAACCTCAACCTAGCTTGCCCAAAGGATGACTTTTCTTTGCCAAACATCGACCAACTTGTTGATCTTACGGCTGGTCATGAGATGTTATCACTCATGGATGGGTTTTCAAGATATAACCAAATCTTGATTGCGCCAGAAGATCAACATAAAACCACCTTCATCACCCCATGAGGGACATTTTGCTATAGGGACATGCCTTTTGGCCTCAAAAACATAGGCGCTACATACCAATGTACCATGACTTATATCTTTCATGATCTTCTCCACAAAATTATGGAAGACTATGTGGATGACCTAATGGGAAAATCCAAACTTCACCGTGACCACCTAACCATTCACAAAACAATATTCACTCGCCTTCTACAATATAACGTTTGACTCAACCCCAAGAAATGCGTCTTTGGGGTTCTCTCAGGGAAGCTTTTGGGTTTCATCATTTCTCTTCATGTCATTAAAGTAGATCCAGCTAAGATTCGATCCATACTCAAGATGCCCCCACCAACTAACCAAAAACAACTTTGCAGCCTGTAAGGGAAGCTTCAATCTATTCATCACTTCATCTCACAGCTATCTGACTGATGTCAACCCTTCCATCACCTCCTCAAGAAGGATGTCTCCTTTAATTGGGATAAGGATTGCCAAGAGGCTTTTGAAGCTCTTAAACTCTATCTTGTCTCTCCACCAGTCCTTATTCCACCTAAAGATGACCAACCCTTCTATCTTTACATTTTGGCAACAAATCATTCCTTAGGTGCCATGATCATGCATCAAGATGAACAACATCGTGAGCAGGCAGTTTATTATATAAGCCAAATGCTAATTGACTATGAAACTCGGTATACTCATACCGAAAAACTTTGCTTGGCATTAGTCTTTGCCGCCTCCAAACTTCATCACTATCTCCTCAACCACGAGACTTACGTCATCACCCACATTGACCCTCTCAAATACATGCATTCCAAGCCATACCAAAACCAATGTCTGGCTCGTTGGCTCATACTTCTCGCTAAGTTCGATTTGGAATTTATTCAACAAAAGTATATAAAGGGGCAAACAATCACTGACCAACTAGTAGACGCCCCTCTACCTGACAACCAACCCTCTCATTGTGAATTTCTCAAGGAATCTATCACCACGCTATCCATCGATGACATCTTCTATCAAATGACAATGTTCTTTGACGGATCTAAATGTCAACATGGTGGGGGTGCAGGGGTCATTCTCATCCCTCACGAGGGTGAGCCCATGCCTCTATCTTTTAAACTTGACTTTGAATGCACTAATAACATGGCTAAATATGAAGCCTTAATTTTGGGGCTTCAAACTACCCTTTTCTTAGGCATCAAGACAATCAACATCTTTTGTGACTCGCAAATAGTCGTTAATCAAATTAACGGTTCATATTTTTGTAAAAATGAAGTTTTGCAAAGGTATAAACATCGTGTTGACACATTGTTAGAGTCTTTCGACCATTATCTCTTGCAAATTGTTCCTCGTTCTATGAATAAGTTTGCTGACACTATGGCCTCTCTAGCCTCACACATACCATCTTCGTCTACTTCCTTGAGAATCTATGTCACGGTACACCATTTGGCGTTACCTTCATATATCTCCACTAATATCAACATTGTCGGCAATATCGACTCTAGTCCACAAGATGTTTGTTATAAACAACTTGTTCGCTACTTGACTTATTCTATCATTCTTCCTGATCTCTCTCGCAATACACAGTGGGCTTTTATCAAAATTACTACTCGATACACCATGATAGGGGGTCTTCTCTACAAAAGAGGTTTTGATGGCCTCCTTCTTCGATGTCTAACCTCCACTGAAACATCTCATGTCATCAAACAAGTCCATGATGAGATTTTTGGAAGACATTTCAGTGGTAACTCGGTTACAAAGCGCATCCTTCACTGGGGCTATTATTGGCCCACTCTTCACCAATACTGCAATAACTATGTTCGGCATTGTATGAAATGCCAGTAACACACTAACTTACTTCACATCCCTAGCCATGCTTTACAAGTTGCTAAGGATTTCTGGCCCTTTTCACAATGGGGCTTAGATCTAAATGGTGAAATTAACCCTCATTCGGCTCTCTGACATTAGTCTATTATTATTGCAACTGAATACTTCACTAAATGGGTGGAAGTTATTCCCCTCATCTCCACTAAAGCTGACAAAATCATCAACTTCATCAACCACCACATCATCTGTCGTTTCGGTGTACCTCATAAGATCATCACCGATAATGGCAAATATTTCAAAAACAAAACCATCCAAAAACTTTGTGACTCTTTTGGCATCAAACTCAGCTTCTCCTGGTCTTACTACTAACAAGAAAATGGGCAGGCAGAGGCTTCTAATAAAATCTTAACCAAAATTCTAATGAAGGTGGTCAACGACACTGGCAGGGATTGGCACGCTCACATTCCCTTCGCTTTATGGGCCTACCGCACTAGCATTCAAACCCCTATGGGTGCTACACCTTTCTCTTTAGTGTATGGAACTAAGGCCATCTTGCCTCTTAAAGTACAAATACCTTCTCTTTGCATCTCCTTACACGACATACTTTTTAATGATGACATTCATCAAGATCAATTAGCACAACTCGAGTTACTCGATGAACGTTGTCTTGTCGCCCATTCTCTATCCTTTTTACCCATTCTCTATCCGCCGACATTAGTCAACTGTCGGCTGACACCGGTGGGATCACCAACGTTGGTTACATAAGCTAGACTCTAACCTTGAGTTTCCCCTTGCCTCTTCGCTATCGATGCACACGCTCTTAGACTAAGCATCATAATTTGATTATCGCTCTCCAGGCTACAGAAACTCTACAAAAGTCACTTCAGACATTGGATTGAAAATATTGTATGAGGACTTTGATATCAACTGCAACAGGAATAAGCATCCTAACACCCTCGGGTCTTCACCAAAAGGCTAAGTATTCTTTTGGTCTCCATTTTAAAGTTCTAGAATAACTTGATAATTAGTTTCTATTCACTATTTATGAATACTCTAAAAGAAACCTGACTTCCTCCATGGAAGGGTTGAAAAATCCTTCCCCTTATCCTTACCCTCTTTTCACACCTGTCCTCTACCTCAACCCTTCTTCAGACCATAGTCACCTACCTGCAACCCTGCATAAACCTCCTAGTTCTAGAAAACTCCTCTGACCATTTTGGAAATACCCTGAGACCCATCCAAAGCCCATTGCCCTGACCGACATCGACAACATCTCTTACCGACATCGGCATCATAACCGACATCGATAGAACTACCGATGTCGGTGACTGTGATAGACTGATAGCAAAGAATAGGTATGCGTTGTCTACTTTCTCTTTCTTAGTCTTTCATCATTTCATTTTCTACAAATCTCTTTGTCTTAAATAGTGGACTGTCATCCCTCACAGAGCTTTACACTTCTGGGACCAAGCGCGTAGCTTGGTAGTCCACCTTATCTTATTCTAACATTTTCTTTGTTTAATTCTTATTCTTATCTAAAGGTGTTTTCCTCCACATCGAAAGAGGAGCTCCTACAACACTTGGATACGGTGTGCAACTTAATCCGGGTAACATCAAACCCCTGACTCTTTAACTTTAGTTTCTTTTTCTTCTAAATGTAATTAGCAAAAACATAGAGAAACATTCTGCCACGCCCGGTGGGACCCTGGAGTTTTCCTTGGGTTCATTCTTCTAAAAGTAAATTTTCATATAGTTGCATTAGGAAAATATACTTTTCTTGCATCCTTTTCTTCTATCTCTTTATTTTGAAAAGAAACCATTAGCACAAGTTAAAAAGAACATCTTTCCTTTTCTTCTTGTCACTTCTTCCCTGCATCTTAGAATATTGAAAAAATCATATTCTTAACCTCTTCTCCAAATTGTTTGCATCTGAACAAAATATTTCAATTTGGGTTAAAAACTATTGCATTTCATTCTTTCTTGAATGCATACTTATCCCACTCACTTAGTAATTAAAAATGCATTATGAATAAATCGTAGTGCACAAATGTTACACAACCAAACCAAAACACATCAAATTAAACATTTAAACATACTTGAGACAAGGCCAGTCTAGGATTTCATCACCTAGCGGATACCTTACCCTTCCTGGCAATCTTACATGGACTTCACTACCAAGAGGAGGACCCACTCTATTCTCTAGCAAATTATAAACCATAGATAAAGTATATATTAGCTAAGAGGCCCAGCTCAACTCTGGATTTGTGAAGTGAAGGGAGCAAGCCCCAGCACCAGGCCACGTATTAAACCTAACACAAATTTTTGAGCACCAAAACATACCCTGAAACCAGCCATAGACTTCCTCTTTAGGACCCATTCTAAAATCCCAATTCCCAAACATATTCTTCTAAGGCATAAGCCACCACGACTCTAAAATTTATTCTTAGAAATTTAACATTTTAGAGGTTGCTTGCCATCACCTATTTTGTTGTTTTTATCTGATTGTTTTAGCTAGTGAGGATGCATCATTCTGAAGTCCAAAAACAACTCAAAATTTCTCCTTCCAAAAAATCTCAATTTTTTGTGTTTCTAGAATTACACATAAATTGACATCAGTTTTTCCACCGGCGTCGGCAACCCATATTCACCGACATCAGTTATTCCACCAACCTCAGCAACATTTCATAACTGACATCAGTTAGTAAACCAACGTCAGTCACTGTCAACAAATTTTTTTCTCAAATAGCAAGCTTAAAACCCAACTTTTTTAATGTTAAACATGAACTCTGGTTTTCTAAAACTAAAACACACAGTTTTTTGGAACCTAAACCCCTTTTTCTTCAGATGGTTTTGACACATAGTCAAGCCAAAACTCTTATTGACCACGCAAGTCAACATCCACTCCCACCTTCGCCTTTCATATCAAGTCACCAAATGGAGTATACTTCAGACACTGAGCGTACTCCTATCCAACCAACCCCAAATCAACCTCCTATTGTTCCCGAAGGGGATCAAGACTTTGAGAGATTCCTTGACCTCAACGTCAAGTCTCTCTAACACTATCTTGCGAGAAGCCAAACGCAAGATCCTTCAGGTAACCCTGTTTATGGGATGCCAACTTTCTTAGTTGAAATGAAAATAATATCAACAGCATCTGTTACCCAACCTATGGCCACTCAGGCCATTGCCTCAACTAGTAACCCAACCATGGCCAATGTTCAATATTTGGCCTCTCCTTCTATTTCTAGACCTACCTCCATCGGAGTTTCTGTACCCCCTCAACCACAAATAATTTAACCAAGTTTGACACCTTTCCAGAACTTTATTGTCTCTATCCCACCCACTCTTGCACCCATAAATACAAGAGTTACTACCTATCCTTTAACTAGTGTCGCCACCATCCAACCACCTTTGGCGGCATCTAGTCAAGTTGTGCCCTCCAACTTCATGGCACAAGCCCCCTTGACCTTAATATCAGTCCCTATGACGAACTATCAATATGTTGCGCCTACACAAATGCAACCAAGTCATCATACGCCTCTCCCAATGCCTTCCATGTACCCTACAACCTAGGGGGTGCCCCTCCTACCAATCCTTCAACTGATCTAATCAAGATGTTGATGGATAAGGTGTCCAACCTTGAGACATCTATTTCAAGTTCAAAGACTGTTCTTTCATATGAACAAATCTATAATGAACCTATTCATTCTTCGGTCCCTTTTCGACCATATCCTAGTCAGTGGAAACTCCCAAAATTTATTCACTTTCAGAGTAAAGAGGACCCACAGCAACATTTAGGAGTGTTTAAACACGCTTACTACCTTATAATACACGATGATGCATTATTACTTCGCACATTCTCCATGTCACTTTCTGGCGCCGCCCTTGATTGCTATAGTTCTATTACCAGTCACTCTCTCTTTACCTTCACTCAAATAGCTCAGCTATTCCTTGACCACTTTTCAATCAATATCACTAAAAAGGTCTCCATCACAAACCTATATTCTATTAAATAATTCGACGATGAATCAACAACTGACTTTGTTTCCCGTTGGAGAGGTTTAATCAACCAACTCTCCTTTTCATTACCTCAACCTGAGCTCATTGAGCTCTTTCAAGAGCATGTGCCAAGCACATCTCATCCACTTTGTGGGTTCAAACTTTCTGCATATTTGACGAAGCTTTTACCATGGCCCAAAAGCTTGAACTCTGCACAGTCGAAGAGGATAAGGTCAAATTGCATAGTAAAAATACCAATGCGAAATCCAATGACCCTTCTTCCAAATCTTATTCTTCCCATTCCAAGTCCAAGGGATCGACAAATGTTGTGGTACATAGATCATCATCTTCTACCACAACTAACCAATCTGAACCCTCCACATCACAAAGCATCACAAGACAATTCCAATAATGATATGTACAGCGTCAATACACTCTAATAGGAGAATCATACGCTTCCATGTTGGATAAACTAGTGAAGCAGGGGGTCCTCAACCTCCCTCAAATTTGACCACCACCCCAATTTGATCCCTCATGAGCCATCCCTGCATGGTATAGGGAAAATGAATTTTATAATTATCATTGAGTCAAAGGTCATGACATAAACAATTGCAAAACCCTCAAGAACATTATTCAGGACATGTTAGACAAAGGGGATCTTGTTTTGGATAACCCAAATGCGTCAGCTAACCAAAACATAGACATCTTTAGGAAACCATTCCCTAACCATCCCCATAGTCATAATAACATTCAAACCATATCCGATGACCCCCAAGAGCGCAATATACGCACGATCGACATGGTTTCTCCTTTCATTCCTAACCAACCTCTCCCACAGTCTAAAGAGGTTAGTCAATCTATTTCTCCACCAGGGGAGAAGAGCCTATTCTACCCATATCACCCTCATGACATCAAACACCTCCTCCACACATAATTCTACCTCGTGAGGAACCCATATTACTTGTTCCTCTTGCCCTCACCTTCCCTCTTCTTCTAACATTTGGAAGAAGTTACCATTCATACCCCACGCCCTCATGTAGAAGGGGCCATAATCCCTCTACTTCACCCTTTAGAGGTGCCTTCCTCTACCATTTGTCCTCCACAAATGGAAGATAGTCCTCCATCCACCCCCCTTTCACACATAGGAGAGTCTACTTTGACCTCTCCCATATTGGAGGATGATTTGACGATACCAATGCCACTAACCCCGCCCTCATCCTTCATATTACCAATGGAGGATCATACTTTCCATGCCCCTAGACCAAAAGTGGAAGGCGTGATCATCCCTGTGCTCTATCTTCTTGAAGAGCCACATTCTCTAATCCCTTCTCCACTGAGAGAAGAACTTGCCACTTCACCCACTTCGGCCGAAGAAGATCCGGTGATGGCTCTTTCTCACCTTTGGCCCAAGATCATTGCGTCTAACACGTTTCCACTCTCGCAACCACCCAAATATTCTAAAAGACAAATTATAAAACCTCGTGCAACATCCTCTAAACCCTTTTCTCAATTAGCTAAAAACTTAGGATTTCTCCATTTGAGGAACTTAGAACATGAGGCATTATGGGAGTGACTTAAGGCTCCTTCTCTTACACATCCCACTTAATCTCATACTATTGACCCTTCCACGACAAATTATCCAAAAGTCTTCGACAAAGATCAGGCTTCCACCTCCAAATCCTCAGAAGCTCCATCGTCCACATCTGAACCCAAACCCTCACAGACATCCACCATACCGAAATAGGTTAAATCTCTCTGTGTTCGACCTGTACTGAACCTCACTCACCCACAAGTGAAGGTAGATTTGAATCTCCCCCTAAATAGTAGTGGTCTTCACACCGTACTAAAGAAGGCTACTAAACCACGTCAGAGAACTCCTCCCCCACCATCACCATTGCCCTCTATTTTGGGCCCACACCCTTCTACCTTAATAGGAGTACTTCCTACTCTAACACCTAACAAAAACAAATTGCCTCCGTTACTCCCTTTACCCATCAAAAACATACTTCCTTTAAAAAATCTAACAACTCTCACCAAGAAAGCACCATCGGCACATGTGGCTACACCACCAACCAAAAAGGTGGTATGAAAAACTCCCTCTACAACTCCTAAATAGAAGTTGTCAACCTCTACTACAACAACAAGCGCAGACCCATTAGTGGGTTCCTATGCTTTATTGTTACACTGATTGTTGCAATCTTCTATCATCACTCTCCTACCCATTAAACTATTTCAACCTCTCAGATCAAAACCATCTTGGTTCGATGACACTCAAATCTGCCTATATCATCGCACACCTGGGCATGATACTGAGAATTGTTGTGTTCTTAAGGTTGTCATTGACCAACACTTGGAAAAAGACACCCTTCTTGTTGAGGATTATTTCAACAAACCTATGACACCATCCCATGTCTATCAAACCTTTTCACCTTCATCCAAATCCCATCATCAGACTATGGTCCCTCTACTAACTTCACCCCCTTTATTCAAGATTAACACTATTAATGTGGCCACCAGGTCACAAACCTTAAAGGGTAAAGGAAAAGAAAAGGTTTCTATCCCTTGGACATACCCATTTGTCAAGCCTTCTCAACCACCAAAACCCAAGATTTCTATCTTGGGCACATCTCAACCAACTTTTTCAGAGGCAATCCGTGACTCCATGGTGAAACAACTTCACCAAACCAATGTGAAGATGTCTTTGTATGACCTCATTCAAATCTCTCCACAACATCACCAAGATTTAATCAAATCTTTACAGGTAGTGGAGGTCCAACCTGAAGACCCCCAACCACTGGATGCATTAGTCAAATCATTACCTACCATCTCCTTCATTACCTTTAGTGATTCTGAGATTCCTACCTCCAACCTGAAAGATCAGGATGCTACCCTTTTTGTCACAACTTACATGGATCGAACTCGCGTTAAGTGGGTTATGATTGATGGGGGTGCTAGCATCAATATTATTTCTACCCATGCGTATAACCAACTAACCATCTTGAAGAATTGCATGTCAAAAACTGATGCAATTCTTCATTCTTTTAATGATTCCACCGCCACTACCATAGGCACTGTCATCTTTCATATTCATGTTGGCCCACAAACAATCCTATAACACTTCTACATCATCGAGGGGGAGTTCCAATATAACATGCTATTGGGATGACCTTAGATACATGCCATGACCTTTGTCCCTTCCACATTACAGCGTTGTGTCAAATTTGAACATGAGGGTCAAGTTCAATTCATTCCTGCTGACCCTTCCCCCTTTAAAATATGCAACATGACTTACCGACCCAATGATGTTCTCATCCCTTTGAAAACATCCACCCAAACACCACATCCACCCTCGAAAGCCTCGACAAGTTTACAAATATCGATCACACCTACGCCTACTCCTCAAGTGACCACGAAAGATCCTATGGAAGATTCTTTCCAGTGGCTTTCACTTGGGGAGTATCGTCTGCTTACCCTTTACATGTTCCAAACTCCTCAAGAATATGGACAACTTCATCACCACCCTAACTATAACCATCACATCAAAATGGTCATCCCATATGGTCCTCTTAATCTTCAAACTAATCTCATCTACGGAGGCTTAGATCGAGCTCCTAATGTTGGGAATCCTATCTCATCACCTCAACTATTCACTTCCAATTTCTCTTTTCTCAGCAACCCTAGCTTTTCTCACACCTATCTTTATAGGTGTGCGTGGAAGGGTTTTGGCTTTGGGCATTATGAACAAGGTTCCCACCAACCTGTTGAGCCTCCAAACGATGAGGCAATATAAAATGCCAAGAAAGAGCATGCCGTGGGTTTGGAAGAACCTAAAGAAACTTTTAAAAACCCTCACCATTAAATTATCATAAAATAATCTCCTCCAACATCGCCTATTCCCCCATCATCACCTATTGAGTCGGTAGTCTCCATCCCTCCTTTTTTTTTTTGCATAAATGTCATTCACTTGGAACCCCTGACCTATCAACTAGGTGGGTTATCAAGGTCTCTTCCTCTCATTTATCCAGACATGATAGACGATAAATATTCTACCATCAACACTGTCCAATGCGTGGATGATGACGCCATACTCACTTACATGGGTGCAGATGATTCTTTCATACAACAATCACTTCCTTCAGAAACATAGGTTATGTTAAATGAATCAACTATTGACATTAATCTTTCATCTTTCGATGTTCCTCACATTTTAAAATTTGGTCAATCTTTAGATGCCCAACAACAAATCAACTATACCAAATTCCTTACAGATCATAGCAAAACCTTTGCTTGGTCCTATAACGATATGCCCAGTATTGACCCCGACATTATCATTCACAACATCGTCACAAACCACGAAGCTAAGCCTTTCGGTGAAAGCTTCACAAAACGCATCCTCGTGTCGCACTCCTTGTCAAAGAGGAGCTTCAACGTCTTCTCTTCGTCTCATTTATCCAACCCATTGATTATCCACAATGGGTGTCAAATATTGTCCCTGTCATAAAAGCAACTAGGGGAATTTGAATTTGTACTGACTATCATGACCTCAACCTAGCTTGCCCAAAGGATGACTTTCCTTTGCCAAACATTGACTAACTTGTTGATATTATGGCTGGTCATGAGATGTTATCACTCATGGACGAGTTTTCAGGATATAACTAAATCTTGATTGCACCAGAAGATCAACATAAAACCACCTTCATCACCCCATGGGAGACATTTTACTATAGGGTCATGCCTTTTGGCCTCAAAAATGCAAGCGCTACATACCAACGCACCATGACTTATATCTTTCATGATCTTCTCCACAAAATTATGGAAGACTATGTGGATAACCTACTGGTAAAATCCAAACTTCGCCGTGACCCCCTAACCATTCTCAAAACAATATTCACTCACCTTCTACAATATAAGGTTTGACTCAACCCCAAGAAATGTGTTTTTGGGGTTCTCTCAGGGAAGCTTTTGGGTTTCATCATTTTTCTTCGTGGCATTGAAGTAGATCCAGCTAAGATTCGAGCCATACTCAAGATGCCCCCACCAACTAACCTAAAATAACTTCATAGCCTGTAAGGGAAGCTTCAATCTATTCGTCGCTTCATCTCACAGCTATCTGACCGATGTCAACCCTTCCATCACCTCCTCAAGAAGGACATCTCCTTTAATTGGGATAAGGATTGCCAAGAGGCTTTTGAAGCTCTTAAACTCTATCTTGTCTCTCCACCAGTCCTTATTCCACCTAAAGATGACCAACCCTTTTATCTTTACATTTTGGCAACAAATCATTCCTTAGGTGCCATGATCATGCATCGAGACGAACAACATCGTGAGCAGGCAGTTTATTATATAAGCCAAACACTCATTGACTATGAAACTCGATATACTCAGACTTAAAAACTTTGCTTGGCATTAGTCTTTGCCGCCTCCAAACTCCATCACTATCTCCTCAACCACTATCTCTTGCAAATTGTTTCTCATTCTACGAATAAGTTTGCCGATAATATGGCCTCTCTAGCCTCACACATACCATCTTCGTCTGCTTCCTCAAGAATCTATGTCATGGTACACCATTTGGTGTTACCTTCATATATCTCCACTGATATCAACTTTGTCAGCAATATCGACTCTAGTCCACAGGATGTTTGGTATAAACATGTTGACTACTTGACTTATTCTATCATTCCTCCTGATCTCTCTAGTAATGCACGGTAGGATTTTATCAAAAGTACTACTTGATACACCATGCTATGGGGTCTTCTCTATAAAAGAGGTTTTAACGGCCTCCTTCTTTGATGTCTAACCTCCAATGAAACATATCTTGCCATCAAACAAGTCCATAATGGGATTTATGGAGGACATTTCAGTGGTAACTCGGTTACAAAGCGCATCCTTCACCTGGGCTATTATTGGCCCACTCTTCACCAAAACTACAGTAGCTATGTTTGGCATTGTATCAAATGCTAGCAACATGCTAACTTACTTCACGTCCCTAGCCATGCTTTAAAAGTTGTTAAGGATTCCTGGCCCTTTTCACAATGGGGCTTAGATCTAATTGGCGAAATTAACCTTCACTTGTCTCTCTGACATCAGTCTATTATTATTACAATCGAATACTTCACTAAATGGGTGGAAGTTATTCCCCTCATCTCCACTAAAGCTGACAAAATCATCTACTTCATCAACCACCACATCATCTGTCGTTTTGGTGTACCTCATAAGATCATCACCGATAACGGCAAATCTTTCAAAAACAAAACCATCCAAAAACTTTGTGACTCTTTTGGCATCAAACTCAACTTCTCCTCACCTTACTACCCATAAGCAAATGGACATACAGAGGCTTCTAATAAAATCTTAACCAAAATTCTAATGAAGGTGGTCAACGACACTGGCAGGGATTGGCACGCTCACATTCCCTTCGCTTTATGGGCCTACCGCACTAGCATCCAAACCCCTATGGGTGCTACACCTTTCTCTTTAGTGTATGGAACTAAGGCCATCTTGCCTCTTGAAGTACAAATACCTTCTCTTTGCATCTCCTTACATGACATGCTTTTTAACGATGACATTTTTCAAGATCGATTAGCACAACTCGAGTTACTCGATGAACGTCGTCTTGTTGCTCTTAATCATCTTCATATCTACCAACATCTGAGAGAGCGAGATTTCAAAATTGGAGATCTCGTCCTTAAAGAAAACCAACACGTGACCAATATGGAAAGAAGCAAATGAGGCAAGTTTGTTCCTAATTGGCTCGAACCTTACATAATAACTCACAAATATGGATCAGGGACTTATCGTTTGTCTTGTCTTGAAGGCTGACCAGAACTTGAGCCCCTTAATGCCTTACATCTGCGACCATTCTACTATTAATCAAGTAATCATTCACTTGATGTTTAACTTGAGCTCATCCCTTGAGCAACCCCCATCATCCTCATTACCCTTTTTCCCTACAAACATTAGTTAACCCTTTTTTAAGCATTAATGCTTTGTCCTAATAAAAGGGAAACCCATAAACCTTTATAGTCTTGTCCATGACTAAAATTTCAGTCAACACAAAAATATAAAATGGGGATGCCTAATAAAATATTAAAAGGTCATAAACTATCAATGTAGACTACTCTCTTGAAGGACAGTTGCATTATTGCTGTAATTAGTAGACTGCTCCCTTGAAAGACAGTTATTCAACAACATCAAAACTTATAAAACAAAACATAGACCACTCCCTCAAAGGATGGTTATGCCCAAATTTTGCTACCATAAACAACACCCTCTCAGAAGCTTCTTCCCGCATCGATCAGCTTCACATGACCACAAAACAAAATGACATCCCCAAGTAGACTTCCTGCATTGATCAGTCTACCAAAAAAATAGACTGACAAACTATTAAGTCATGGACTTGCCTATAGTCATTCTCAGGGTCACCTATCAAAGGGGAAAAGTTATCCCTACTAAAACAGGTTATGTTATCCTCACATATCACATAATCACACCTATTACCCCAATATACTCAAGGGACTTTGAGCTCACTTAACGTCAAGTGATTAGAGTACTTTTCTAACACAAACCAATGGTCAACGATGTAATGTATGATCGGGGCTTTTTTTTACAAAAATCCTATCTATGCTATCACTATGGTCCTTGTCAATGAAAGAGCAAAACGCCTTTCACTTCTTATACACCTTTGTCACATACAACCAAAACATTTTATAACCAACCCAAACCAAACCAAAACATGTTCTAACCATTAACATAACATCATGATTTATTTAATGCAAATACCAATTTGTATAGCCCATTCACATTAGTTTCTATGAAAAATAATACACATGACAACATTCAACCAAACACAATATATGTCAAGCATATACCATCACCAATATGGAAACTTGTTGAAGCATAAATAAACTCATTTCATTTTTAGCATACACCATCACCAATATAGAAAATTGCTAAGGATGAAAAACCATATAACCTATGTTACAGCATACACCATCACACAATATGGAAAAGGTTGTAACATCATCATACACTCATTTCATTTTTAGCATACACCATCACCAATATGGAAAATTGCTAAGGATGAAAAACCAAATAACTCATGTTACAGCATACACCATCACACAATATGGAAAAGGCTATAACATCATCATACACTCATCATTTCAAGCATAACCAAAACAACTATCAACCTCTTTGACTCTTTTTTCCTTTTTGGAGAAAACTAATTTTCTTTTTAGCATACACCATCACCAATATGGAAAATTGATAAGGGTGAAAAACCACATAATCTATGTTACAGCATACACCATCACACAATATGGAAAAGTCTGTAACATCATCATACACTCATCATTTCAAACATAACCAAAACAACTATCAACCTCTTTGACTCTCTTTTCCTTTTTGGATAAAACTCATTTCCTTTTTAGCATACACCATCACCAATATGGAACATCACCAATATGGAAAATTGCTAAGGGTGAAAAACCACATAATCTATGTTACAACATACACCACCACACAATATGGAAAAGGATGTAACATCATCATACACTCATCATTTCAAATATAACCAAAACAACTATCAACCTCTTTGACTCTTTTTTCCTTTTTGGAGAAACTCATTTCATTTTTAGCATACACCATCACCAATATGAAAAATTGCTAAGGGTGAAAAAACACATAATCTATGTTACAACATACACCATCACACAATTTAGAAAAGGCTATAACATCATCATACACTCATAATTTCAGGCATGTACCCTCAAACATATGGGAAATGCTAAACACACTAACATGACCAAACCAACAAACAACCTCTTTGACTCCATTTTCTTTTTTTGAGAGAACTACATTGGCCTGAGGCCCTTAAAATAGGGGTTATGTAGGTAGCACTTAGTTGACATGGGCTCTTTTGAAGTTAGCTCAGCCATTCGTTCATTCGTCTACCTGATGGACTAACCATATAACCTATAACCATGACTTAACCTAGTCAAATCCAATCCATAACCTACCCTCTTCTTCCCTTTTGGGGAGAACTACATTGGCCTGAGGCCCTTAAAATAGGGCCTATGTAGGCAGCACTCAGTTGACATGGGGTCTTTTGAGGTTAGCTCGACCATTCATTTGTCCATCTACCTATGGACCAATTATTCGATCTATACCAACTCAAAATCATGATCAAACAACCAGCCCGAACACTGTAAAAGTCACATTAGACTTCTCATGGGGCACATTAGAGATCACATACATCTCCCTAACCACAACAAACAACACTTGAGATCACTTATATCTCAGTCTGACTCAACCAATGACCTTGGAGATCATGATTATCTCCTTAGACCATGACCACTTTCAAGACAACTTTGCCTTAGTTGTTTTGATTGCATATATGCTACCTCACGAATAGTTAGCAAATTGTACGCACCCCACATTATGACCCTCACACATATTGTCAAATCATGACCATGTTAATCCCCAATATTTGTGACATTTTTGTGTTTTCCAAGAACACTTCTTAGCCCAGATACTTAGAACACGATGACCATTAGAGCTACAGCTTTGATCCATCTAACCCAATCAGCTACGAAAAAAAAGCTAGGGACCGGTTAGTTTGATTTTAGTCCTCCTCGACCATTAGAGCTACAGCTTTGATAGTTTAACCCAATCAGCTATGACTAATAAGCTAGGGATTGGTTACTTCAATTTTAGTGCTCTTTGACATTACTTATGATAATTTGACCCACCTGTCACATGAAGTGGTATACGTGCAATCTCAACTATTACAGCGTTCACACTCAAACTTCACCCTACCCATCCACTGCCTATCAAATTGGTACTCAATTTTAGATTCTCTTCTCTTGACTCCTGCTTTGAGGGGGAATACCTCATCCCATACCTGGAGCAACCAACATCTATTTTTGTCTTGCAATCCATCAAGACAAACCACAAGACAAAAAGGGGCAAATGTAGACGTCAATATTGTGTCGACCCTCCTTTGGTGCCCTTCTAACCACTTACACACTTTATTAATTTAAAATAAACTACTTATTTTAAATTAATGACATCACCTAATGACCTCACCTAAACACCTCACCTTGGACACCTCACCTGGACACCTCGCCTAGACACCTCACCCTAAGACCATTTCTTACCCTATGAGTCACCCTGAGACTAGGTCATCTAATCCTAACTAAGCATGACCTATTCTCACTCCATCCTAACCTCCTAACTAACTCTCCTACCTAATAAAACTGTATTTTGATCATTCTCCAATGGCAAATGCACTTGGCAGATGGAGAAATGGGAAAAGGGCTAAAAATAGCCTTTTTACCCATTCTCTAGCAACCAATGTCGGTCAACTATCGGCCGACGCCGGTGGGATCACCGAGGTTGGTTACATAAGCTAGACTCTAGCCCTAATTTGCCCCATGCCTCTTCACATATCGATGCGCACACTCTGAGACTAAGCATCATAATTTGATTATTGCTCTCCAGGCTATAGAAACTCTGTAGAAGTCACTCCAAACATTGGATTGAAAATACTGTATGAGGACTTTGATATTAGCCACATCAAGAATAAGCATCCTGACACCCTCGGGTCTTCACCAAAAAGCTAAGTATTCTTTTGGTCTCCATTTCAAAGTTCTAGAATAACTTGATAATTAGTTTTTATTTACTATTTCTGAATACTGTAAAAGAAACCTGACTTCCTCCATGGAAGGGCTGAAAAAGCCTTCCCCTTATCCTTACCCTATTTTCACACCTGTCCTCTACCTCAACCCTTCTTCAGACCATAGTCACCTACCTGTAACCCTGCATAAACCTCCTAGTTCCAGAAAACTCCTCTGACCATTCTAGAAATACCCTAAGACCCGTCAAAAGCTCATTGCCCCGATCGACATCGACAGCATCATTGACAAATTGACATCGGTAGAACTACCAACATCGGTGACTGTGACAAATTGATTGCAGAGAACAGGTATGTGTTGTCTACTTTCTCTTTCTTAGTCTTTCATCATTTCATTTTATACAAATATCTTTGCCTTAAATAGTGGATTGTCATCCCTCACAGATCTTTACGCTTCTGGGACCAAGCGTGTAGCTTGGCAGTCCACCTTATCTTATTCTAACATTTTCTTTGTTTAAGTCTTATTCTTATCTATAGGTTTTTTCCTCCCCAATGAAAGAGGAGCTCCTACAATGCTTGGATATAGTGTGCAACTTAATCAATTCATTCCTAACCAACCTCTCCCACAGTCTGAAGAGGTTAGTCAATCTATTTCTCCACCACGGGTAGAAGAGCCTATTCTAACCATATCACCCTCACAGCATTAAACACCTCCTCCACACATACTTCTACCTCGTGAGGAACCCATATTACCTATTCCTCTTGCCACCACCTTCCCTCTTCTTCTAACATTTGAAATAAGTTACCATTCATACCCCATGCCCTCATGTAGAAGGGGCCATAATCCCTCTACTTCACCCTTTAGAGGAGCCTTCCTCTATTATTTGTCCTCCACAGATGGAAGATAGTCCTCCATCCACCCCCCTTTCACACATAGGAGAGTCTACTTTGACCTCTCCCATATTGGAGGATGCTTTGACGATACTAACGCCACTAGCCCCACCCTCATCCTTCCTATTACCAATGGAGGATCATACTTTCCATGCCCCTAGACCACAAGTGGAAGGCATGATCATCCCTACGCTCTGTCTTCTCGAAGAGCCACATTCTCCAATCCCTTCTCCACCGAGAGAAGAACTTGCCACTTCACCCACTTCGGCCAAAGAAGATCCGATGATGGCTCTTTCTCGCTTTTAGCCTAAGATCGCTGCATCTAACATGTTTTCACTCTCACAACCACCCAAATCTTCTTAAAGACCAATTATAAAACCTCACGCAACGTCTTCTAAACCCTTTTTTTGATTGGATAAAAACTTAGGATTTATCCATTTGAGGAACTTAGAACATGAGGTGTTATGGGAGTGACTTAAGGCTCCTTATCTTACACATCCCACTTCATCTCGTATTATTGACCCTTCTGCAACAAATTATCCCAAAGTCTTCGACAAAGATCGGGCTTCCACCTCCAAATCCTCAGAAGCTCCACCATCCACATCTGAACCCAAACCCTCACAGACATCCACCATATTGAAATAGGTTAAATCTCTCTGTGTTCACCCCATACCGAACCTCACTCACCCACAAGTGAAGGTAGATTTGAATCTCACCCTGAATAGTAGTGGTCTTCACACCTTACTAAAGAAGGCTACTAAACAACATCAGAGAACTCCTCCCCCACCACCACCATTGCCCTCTATTTTGGGCCCACACCCTTCTACCTTAATAGGAGTACTTCCTACTCCAACACCTAACAAGAACAAATTGCCTCCATTACTCCCTTTACCCATCAAAAACATACTTCTTTTAAAAAATCTAACACCTCTCACCAAGAAAGCACCATCAGCACATGCGGCCACACCACCAACCAAAAAGGTGGTACAAAAAACTCCCTCTATAACTCCTAAATAGAAGTTGTCAACCTCTATTACAATAACAAGCACAGACCCATTAGTGGGTTCTTATGCTTTGTTGTTACGTTGATTTTTGCAGTCTTCTAGCATCACTCTCCTGCCCATTAAACCATTTCAACCTCTCAGATCAAAACCATCTTGGTTCGATGACACTCAAATTTGCCCCTTTATTCAAGATTAACACTATTAATGTGGCCACCAGGTCACAAACCTTAAAGGGTAAAGGAAAAGAGAAGGTTTCTATCCCTTGGACATACCCATTTGTCAAGCCTTCTCAACCACTAAAACCCAAGATTTCTATCTTGGGCACATCTCAACCAACTTCTTCAGAGGCAATACGTGACTCCATGGTGAAAAAACTTTACCAAACCCCTGTGAAGATGTCTTTGTATGACCTCATTCAAAGCTCTCCACAACATCGCCAAGCTTTAATCAAAGCTTTATAGGCAGTGGAGGTCCAACCTGAAGACCTCCAACCACTAGCTGCTTTAGTCAAATCATTACCTACCATCTCCTCCATTACCTTTAGTGATTCTGAGATTTCCACCTCCAACCTGGAAAATCAGGATGCTACCCTTTTTATCACAGCTTATGTTGATCAAACTCATGTTAATCAGGTTATGATTGATGGGGGTGCTAGCATCAATATCATTTCTACCTACACGTATAACCAACTAGCCCTCCTGAAGAATTGCATGTCAAAAATTAATGCAATTCTTCATTCTTTCAATGATTCCACCACCACTACCGTAGGCACTGTAGTCTTGCATATTCGTGTTGGCCCACAAACAATCCCAAAACTCTTCTACATCATCGAAGGGGAGTTCAAATATAACATGTTGTTGGGACAACCTTGGATACGTGCCATGACCTGTGTTCCTTCCACATTACATCGTTGTGTCAAATTTGAATACGAGGGTCAAGTTCATGTCATTCCTGCTGACCCTTCCCCCTTTAAAACATGCAACATGACTTACTGACCCAATGATGTTCTCATCCCTTTGAAAACATCCACCCAAACACCACATCCACCCTCAAAAGCCTCGACAAGTTTGCAAACATCGGTCACACCTACGCCTACTCCTCAAGTGACCATGAAAGATCCTATGGAAGATACTTTCCAGCGGCTTTCACTTGGGGAGTATCGTCTGCTTACCCTTGACATGTTCCAAACTCCTCAAGAATATGGACAACTTCATCACCACCCTAACTATGACCATCACATCAAAATGTTCATCCCATATGGTCCTCCTAATCTTCAAACTAATCTCATCTATGGAGGGTTATATCAAGCTCCTAATATTGGGAATCCTCTCTCATCACCTCAACTATTCACTTCTGATTTCTCTTTTCTTGGCAACCCTAGCTTTGCTCACACCTATCTTTATAGGTGTGTGTGGAAGGTTTTTGGCTTTGGGCATTATGAACAAGGTTCCCACCAACTTGTTGAGCCTCCAAATGATGAGGCAATAAAAAATGCCAAGAAACAGCATGGCATGGGTTTCAAAGAACCTATAGAAACTTCTAAAAACCCTCACCATGAAATTATCATAAAACAATCTCCTCCAATGTCGCCTATTCCCCCATCATCACCTATTGAGTCGGTAGTCTCCATCCCTCCTAGTTTTTTTTGCATAAATGCCATTCACTTGGAACCCCTGACCTATCAACTATGTGGAGTATCAAGGTCTCTTCCTCTCGTTTATCCAGACATGATAGACGATAAATCTTCTACCATCAACAATGTCTAATGCATGGATGATGATGCCATACTCACTTACATGGGTGCGGATGATTCTTTCATACAATGATCACTTCCTTTAGAAACATAGGTTATGTTAAATGAATCAACTATTGACATTAATCTTCCATCTTTCGATGTTCCTCACATTTTAAAGATTGGTCAATCTTTAGATGCCCAAGAAAAAATCGACTATACCAAATTCCTTACAGATCATAGCAAAACTTTTGCTTGGTCTTATAGCGATATGCCTAGTATTGACCTCAACATTGTCATTCACAACATCGTCACAAATCGTGAAGCTAAGCCTGTTTGGCAAAAGCTTCCCAAAATACATCCTCATGTCGCACTCCTTGTCAAAAAGGAGCTTCATCGTCTTCTCTCTGTCTCATTTATCCAACCCATTGATTATCCACAATGGGTGTCAAATTTTTCCCTATCACAAAATCAACTGGGGGAATTTGAATTTGTACTGACTATCGTGACCTCAACCTAGCTTGCCCAAAAGATGACTTTCCTTTGCCAAACATCGACCAACTTGTTGATCTTACGGCTGGTCATGAGATGTTATCACTCATGGACAGGTTTTTAGGATACAACCAAATCTTGATTGCGCCAGAAGATCAACATAAAACCACCTTCATCACCCCATAGGAGACATTTTGCTATAGGGTCATGCCTTTTGGCCTAAAAAATGCAGGTGCTACATACCAACGTGCCATGACTTATATCTTTCATTATCTTCTCCACAAAATTATGGAAGACTATGTGGATGACTTACTGGGAAAATACAAACTTCACCGTGACCACCTAACCATTCTCAAAACAATATTCACTCACCTTCTATAATATAACATTTGACTCAACCCCAAGAAATGCATCTTTGGGGTTATCTCAGGGAAGCTTTTGGGTTTCATCGTTTCTCTTCATGGCATTGAAGTAGATCCAAATAAGATTCGAGCCATACTCGAGATGCCACCACCAACTAACCTAAAACAACTTTGCAGCCTGCAAGGGAAGCTTTAATCTATTCATTGCTTCATCTCACAGCTATCTGACCAATGTCAACCCTTCCATCACCTCCTCAAGAAGGACATCTCCTTTAATTGGGATAAGTATTTCCAAGAGGCTTTTGAAGCTCTTAAATGCTATCTTGTCTCTCCACCAGTCCTTATTCCACCTAAAGATGACCAACCCTTCTATCTTTACATTTTGACAATAAATCATTCCTTAGGTGCCATGATCATGCATCAAGATGAACAACATCGTGAGCAGGCGGTTTATTATATAATTCAAATGCTCATTGACTATGAAACTCGATATACTCATACTGAAAAACTTTGCTTGGCATTAGTCTTTGTCACCTCCAAACTCTGTCACTATCTCCTCAACCACAAGACTTACATCATCACCCACACTGACCCTCTCAAATACATGAATTCCAAGCCATACCAAAACCAACATATGGCTTGTTGGCTCATCCTTCTCGCTGAGTTTGATTTGGAATTTTTTCAACAAAAGTCTATAAAGGGGAAAACAATCATTGACGAACTAGCAGACGCCCCTCTACCTGACAGCCAACCCTCTCATTGTGAATTTTTTGATGAATCTATCGCCACGTTATCCACTGATGACATCTTCTATCAAATTACAATGTTCTTTGATGGATCTAAATGTCAACACAGTGGGGGTGCGGGGGTCATTCTCATCCCTCACGAGGGTGAGCCCATGCCTCTATCTTTTAAACTTGACTTCGAATGCACTAATAACATGGCTAAATATGAAGCCTTAATTTTGGGGCTTCAAACTACCCTTTTCTTAGACATCAAGACAATCAACATCTTTGGTGACTCGCAACTAGTCATTAATCAAATTAGCAATTCATATCTTTGTAAAAATAAAGTTTTGCAAAGGTATAAACATCGTGTTAACACATTGTTAGAGTCTTTCGACTATTATCTCTTGCAAACTGTTCCTCATTCTATGAATAAGTTTGCCGACACTCTGGCCTCTCTAGCCTCACACATACCATCTTCATCTGCTTCCTTGAGAATCTATGTCACGGTACACCATTTAGCGTTACCTTCATATATCTCCACTGATATCAACTTTGTCGGCAATATCGACTCTAGTCCACAGGATGTTTGGTATAAACAACTTGTTGACTAATTGACTTATTCTATCATTCCTCTTGATCTCTCTAGCAATGCACAGTAGGATTTTATCAAAATTACTACTCGATACACCATGTTAGGGGGTCTTCTCTACAAAAGAGGTTTTGATGGCCTCCTTCTTCGATGTCTAATCTCCAATGAAACATCTCATGCCATCAAATAAGTCCATGATGGGATTTGTGGAGGACATTTCATTTGTAACTTGGTTGCAAAGTGCATCCTTCACCTAGGCTATTATTGGCCCACTCTTCACCAAGACTGTAGTAACTATGATCGACATTGTATCAAATGCCAGCAACATGCTAACTTACTTCACGTCCCTAGCCATGATTTACAAGTTGCTAAGGATTTCTGGCCCTTTTCACAATGGGGATTAGATCTAATTGGTGAAATTACCCTCATTCATCTCTTTAGCATTAGTCTATTATTACTGTGACCGAATACTTCACTAAATGGGTGGAAGTTGTTCCCCTCATCTCCACTAAAGCTGACAAAATCATCGACTTCATCAATCACCACATCATCTGTCGTTTCGGTGTACCTCATAAGATCATCACCGATAATGACAAATCTTAACATCAAGTGATTAGAGTACTTTTCTAACACAAACCAATGGTCAATGATGTAATGCATGAACGGGGATTTTGTTTACAAAAATCCTATCTATGTTATCACTATGGTCCTTGTCAATGAAAGAGCAAAATGCCTTTCACTTCTTATACACCTTCGTCACATATAACCAAAACATTTTATAACCAAACCAAAACATGTTCTAACCATTAACATAACATCAAGATTTATTTAATGCAAATACCAATTTGTATAGCCCATTCACATTAGTTTCTATGGAAAACAATACACATGGAAACATTCAACCAAACATAATTTATCTCAAGCATATACCATCACCAATATGGAAATTTTTTGAAGCATAAATAAACTCATTTCATTTTTAGCATACACCATCACCAATATGGAAAATTGGTAAAGATGAAAAACCATATAATCTATGTTACATCATACACCATCACACAATATGGAAAAGGCTGTAACATCATCATACACTCATTTCATTTTTAGCATACACCATCACCAATATGGAAAATTGCTAAGGATGAAAAACCACATAACTCATGTTACAGCATACACCATCACACAATATGGAAAAGGCTGTAACATCATCATACACTCATCATTTCAAACATAACCAAAATAACTATCAACCTCTTTGACTCTTTTTTCCTTTTTGGAGAAAACTTATTCCCTTTTTAGCATACACCATCACCAATATGAAAAATTTCTAAGGGTGAAAAACCACATAATCTATGTTACAGCATACACCATCACACAATATGGAAAAGGCTGTAACATCATCATACACTCATCATTTCAAACATAACCAAAACAACTATTAACCTCTTTGACTCTTTTTTCCTTTTTGGAGAAAACTCATTTCATTTTTAGCATACACCATCACCAATATGGAAAATTGCTATGGGTGAAAAACCACATAATCTATGTTATAACATACACCATCACTCAATATGAAAAAGGCTATAACATCATCATACACTCATCATTTCAAGCATGTACCCTCAAACATATGGGAAATGCTAGAAATACTAACATGACTAAACCAACCAATAACCTCTTTGACTTCATTTTCCCTTTTTGGGAGAACAACATTGGCCTGAGGCCCTTAAAATAAGGGCTATGTAGGCAACACTTAGTTGACATGGGGTCTTCTGAGGTTAGTTCAGCCATTCGTTCATTTGTCTACCTGATGGACTAACCATATAACCTTTAACCATGACTTAACCTAGTCAAATCCAATCCATAACCTACCCTCTTCTTCCCTTTTGGGGAGAACTACATTGGCCTGAGGCCCTTAAAAAAGGGGCTATGTAGGCAGGCAGCACTCAGTTGACATGGGGTTTCCTGAGGTTAGCTCGGCCATTCATTTGTCCATCTACCTATGGACCAATTATTCGATCTATACCAACCCAAAATCATGACCAAACAACCAGCCCGAACACTGTAGAAGTCACATTAGACTTCTCATGGGGCACATTGGAGATCACATACATCTCCCTAACCACAACAAACAACACTTGAGATCACTTATATCTCAGCTCGACTCGACCAATGACCTTGGAGATCATGATTATTTCCTCAGACCACGACCACTTTCGAGACAACTTTGCCTTGGTTGTTTTGATTGCATATATGTTACCTCACGAATAGTTAGCAAATTGTATGCACCCCACATTATGACCCTCACACGTATTGTCAAATCATGACCATGTTGATCCTCAATATTTATGACATTTTCATATTTTCTAGGAGCACTTCTTAGCCCAAATACTTGGAACATGATGACCATTGGAGCTACAGCTTTGATCGATCTAACCCAATTAGCTACGACCAAAAAGTTAGGGACCGATTAGTTTGATTTTAGTCCTCCTCTACCATTGGAGCTATAGCTTTGATCGTTTAACCCAATCAGCTACGACTAATAAGTTGGGGACCGATTACTTCAATTTTAGTGCTCTTTGACCTTACCTATGATAATTTGACCTACCTATCACGTGAAGTGGTATACGCACAATCTTAACTATTGAAGCATTCACACTTGAACTTCACCCTACCCATCCACTGCCTATCAAATCGGCACCCAATTTCATATTCCCTTCTCTCGACTCCTGCTTTGAGGGGGAATACCTCATCCCATACCTGGGGCAACCAACATCTATTTTTGTCTTGCAGTCTGTCAAGACAAACCACAAGACAAAAAGGGGCAAATGTAGTCACCAATATTGTGTCAACCCCCCCGGGGTCCCCTTCTAACCACTTACACACTTTACTAATTTAAAATAAACTACTTATTTCAAATTAATGACATCACCTAATGACCTCACCTAAACACCTCACCTTGGACACCTCACCTGGACACCTCACCTAGACACCTCACCCTAAGACCATTTCTTACCCTATGAGTCACCCTGAGATTAGGTCATCTAATACTAACTAAGCATGACCTATTTTCACTCCATCCTAACCTCATAACTATCTCTTGTGCCTAATAAACCCATCTTTTGACCGTTCTCCAATGGTAAATGCACTTGGCAGATGGAGAAATGGGCAAAGGGCTAAAAATAGCCCTTTTACCCATTCTCTAGCCATCAATGTCGGTCAACTATCAGTCGATGCCAGTGGGATCGCTGACATCGATTACATAAGCTAGACTCTAACCTTGAGTTTCCCCCTACCTCTTCACATATCGATGTGCACACTCTAAGACTAAGCATCATAATTTGATTATCGCTCTCTAGGCTACAAAAAATCTGTAGAAGTCACTCCAGACATTGGATTGAAAATATTGTATGAGGACTTCGATATCAGCCACAATAGGAATAAGCATCCTAACACCCTTGGGTCTTCACCAAAAAGCTAAGCATTCTTCTAGTCTCCATTTCAAAGTTCTAGAATAACTTGATAATTAGTTTCTATTTACTATTTCTGAATACTATAAAAGAAACCTGACTTCCTCTGTGGAAGGGCTGAAAAAGCCTTCCCCTTATCCTTACCCTCTTTTCACACCTATCCTCTACCTCAACCCTTCTTCATACCATAGTCACCTACCTGCAACCCTGCATAAACCTCCTAGTTCTATAAAAATCCTCTGACCATTCTGGAAATACCCTGAGACCCGTTCAAAGCCCATTGCCCCAACTGACATCAAAAACATCTCCTATGAACATCGGCATCATAACCGACGTTGACATCATTGACAAATTGACATCAGCAGAACTACCGACTCGGTGACTGCGATAGACTGATTGCAGAGAACAGGTATGTGTTGTCTACTTTCTCTTTCTTAGTCTTTCATCATTTCATTTTATACAAATCTCTTTGTCTTAAATAGTGGACTGTCATCCCTCACAGAGCTTTACACTTCCAGGACCAAGCGTGTAGCTTGGTAGTCCACCTTATCTTATTCTAACATTTTCTTTGTTTAAGTCTTATTTTTATCTACAGGTGTTTTCTCCACAGCAAAAGAGGAGCTCCTACAACACTTGGATATGGTGCACAACTTAATCCAGGTAACATCAAACCCCTAACTCTTTAACTTTAGTTTCTTCTTCTTCTGAATGTAATTAGCAAAAACATAGAGAAACATCTATTCCTCTTGTCTTGAAAAAAGCTAAAAAGATTGTCAGATTTATCACCCATCACATCATCTGATGCTTTGGTTTTCCCCATAAGATCATCACTAATAATGGTAAATCCTTCAAAAATAAACAATTTTGAGGTCTTTATGATGTATTTGGAATTAAAATAAGATTCTCATCATCTTATTTCCCACAATCAAATGGATAAGTAAAGGCCTCTAACAAAACCCTTAACAACATGCTTACCAAAATAGTCAATGCCTCAGGTCAAGATTAGCACTTGCACATCCCTTTCACCTTATGGGCATATCATACTAACATCTAAACCCCTACAAATTCTACACCTTTTTCTATAGTGTTTGGAGTTGAGGTTGTATTGCCTCTTGAAGTCCAAATACCTTCTCTTCACATATATTTATGCGACCTTATCTTGGAAGATAATTATCATCAAGAATGTTTAGCTAAACTTGAGCTACTTGACAAGTGTCATTTGGTTGCTCTTTCCCATCTCTATGTCTATCAATAAATAATCAAGCATGCTTATAAAAAACACTTAAAAGTGTGAGAATTCAATATTGGAGATCTCATTCTTAAGGAAAATCAACATGTAACTAATATGAATAAAATCAAAATGGGCAAATTTGCCTTCAATTGGCTTGTACCCTACATCATAACCCATAAGTATGAATTAGGAGCTTATCATTTGTCCTCTCTCAAAGGCAAACCAAAACCTAAGCCTCTTAACACTTCACATTTGCATATTTTCTATTGTTAAAGAGGGGTCACAATCACCATTTGTCTAACTTAAGCTCATCCCCTGTAACCACACTCATTTCTCTCTTCCTAAGGGTAACTAACTATAGTTGAATCATATGATTATCTGTCATAGTCATAGCCTAATATTGAACTATGGGTACCATAGATATACCCATGGCATGATTCTCATTGTACTTCCCATCTCTCTTCAAGATCAATTCCCATGGCTATTGTCACCTAATCTTCCTTTCACCCACACAACCTTCTTATGATCGTAGTCTTACTTTCATAAAGGTAACCCATTAAGCATGTATAAGTAATTCTATGTGAATAAAAATCAAACAAAATCAAAATAAATATCAAA
The DNA here is from genome assembly GCA_037957365.1 of Torreya grandis. Taxonomy (NCBI): domain Eukaryota; kingdom Viridiplantae; phylum Streptophyta; class Pinopsida; order Cupressales; family Taxaceae; genus Torreya; species Torreya grandis. The sequence continues at coordinate 2,598,595 of JARHVA010000877.1, read as the reverse complement.
GTCAAAAATGAATTATGGGTCATTATTAGCATTCATAGACTACTCCCTTAAAGGATGGATATTGAAAACTTATTCTAAATTGCAAAATATAAGGTGGGATACTCCCTTAAAGGATAGCTATCAAAAGCATTTGAAGTAAGCATATAAACTTAGACCACTCCCTTGGTGAATGGTTGAGTAAATAACTTGTCAAATATAGTAATTACTTGGAAGCTACTCGCATTGATCGGCTTCCCCAACCCTAAACAAAAATCAAAAGTAGCAAAATACCCATAATCAAAAGCAAAAGCAATGAGAAACACCACAATCGACTCTCATAAAAGTAATAGTCTTGGAAATGTAAAATCGTATCTCCTCTATATAATTCTCACATCGATAAGTCTACACTTTATATATGAGCATAGACTTACTTATACTATCCTCTTAGAAGCCTACAAATGAGGCATGCTAGTCTCACAAAAAGGTTCTAGTTTCAACCATCCTCAATCTATATATCATATGCACAGGAATATGAGCTTACTTGACATAATGTGATCAAGATACCTATTTATCAACTTAAGAATGCTAATGAAAATCATTTTAAAGGCTTATTTTCATTAATCTAATCCAACTTCAGGTTTCATTTTTTTCCTTACCAATGAAAAGGCATCATGTTTCTTTTCTTATCTTTTATTGGTTCATGTAGATGTACGTCTCGTGATTCTTATCACTTTCCTTACATTTAGTTTGTTATGTCCTTAATTTATGTAGTATCATTACATCCTTAACCATGTTCACATTTTATCTCCATGACTATAAACAACAAATATCAAATCACAAACGTAACATTGTGAACTATATCCATGAACCACATCACATATATATCTATGATCAAAACACCATGAAACTGCATCATATCATAAACATCATCCTATCCATTTACCATCAAAACATTATATGAACATATATCATATCATAAACAACCCTAATTACACCATTCATCATGATGATCATAAATAAATTCAATGATCAAAACATCCTGAACCATGTCAAATATCCTCTATTTATCTATCCATTAACCATAACATCACAACAATACATCTTATAACATCAAATCATGCAAACCACGTCAACACAACCATAGACAAAGTCACCATAATAATATCATCATGTGACATATATCCATCCATAACACATCCTCTCATATCCATGAACAACATCAAAGCATCATAACCATCTTTTAAACATGACATGCCTAAAGCTTATTTTAAGAACTAAATTTGTCCTGAAGCTTTTTTATGGATAGTTTATCCATGGAACTATGTAAGTATCATCCACTTGCCTAGTGCATCTAGAGTCAGCTCGGCCATTCCTAACCAAACTTTATCATCCCATTCCAACCTAACCACCTGGTCACCTCATCATTGATCCATTTTAGCCCATCTAGCACACTATTTATGATAATTTTTGCCTAGTCCTTTGACCATAGTGATAACATTGCCATGTTGACCCTTTTGAATTGGTGTCACCTCATGCATATTAGACCCACTTGTGTCTTTTTGGAAGCACTTCTTACCTTGGATACTCATGACACTTGACCCATTTGTGTTTTCCCTAGGAGAACTTCTTGCCTTGGATACCCACCAAAAACATAGAAATCATTTAGGAGACTTGCATTTATGAGTGTTCTCAACCACCATGCCTACAGGCAATCACATTATTCACTTTTCACTTGTCCTTCTTAGCACCAACCCTTGTTTTTACCAAAATTAGAAACTTTAGTCTTTACATAATCTTGACTAATCACACTTAGTCATATTTTGTGTGCAAGTTTTTGTTTCAAATGCCCAACCTTGTGTCACCACCTCGGGACTCACCATATACCATTTATCAAACCCCAACCCAATTTTGGTTTCACCTCATTAACTCTTAGTTTGAGGGAGAATACCTCCTCCTACTCTCAGGGAAACCAGACCTTTGACCCAAACTTTGTTTTTATTTTATAGCTCATTCACACAAGCCACACAACAAAAATGGGTAAAATGTAGACACCAAAAATATGCACACTATGATTATGAATGTAAAAAAATCTCTTGGACTACCTAGGACCCTCTTGGGACCAATCTACACCAATCTAACCTAACCAAGCTCATCCATAGTCAGTTTCACAAACTGGCTCAACCTAGCCTTTAGCCCATTTTTCCTTTGGGACCTAACCATCGATGATTAGGATAACCATCAATGGTCACCCTTGGGAAACCCTGATTGTAAATGGTCAAGGTGCACCTCCTTAATCAAAGTTATGTAATCATCCACCAACCTTTTCTAAATATAACTCATCTAAATATTTTTGTGAGCCTTTGCATGGATAAATTATATTTAGATGGCCTATTTGCACCTTGACTTCCATCTCTTGATTGTGCCTATAAAAAGAGAGGAGCCTAAGAAGTCAAAGGGATCTACAATAATTATCAAGAGCTCAGGGGTTCAAGAGTTTATTTTGTAGGTCAATTAGCATAATTAGTGTGATCAATTTAGTAATCCTATTAAGATCCAACTCATCTTTGCCTCTCAAATAAGTTCTTGAGTACCATTAATCTATTTGATTCAAGCTAGACTACACCAACAAGCAAACTACTTCAACCACTCACCTAATCAATTTCTGGTAAGATAAATACTTTTTTGTTAATATTCATATACTTTAATCCTATTTTTCAATTAGCCTAGCCCTTGCCCATCTCCTAGAATCCATATTTTGGATCTCATTATTTATCAATTTAATAACCCAGAGCTCACACAGTAACTATCGATGATTAACCCAACCACTGACAGTCTGCCTAACCACCAATGGTCATTATGGCAGCAAAAACTAGCAAGCTATTTTCATCCATCTACCCTCAACCAAACCTAATTTTTTTTGTTCCTATTTGTCCATAGACCTCCTTAAATTTTTATAAAGAATATCCTAACCCCTTATCACTAGTATTAATTATTTTATCACTAATTTGATCATTTCTAGTCTATTTTATAAGCAAGCATTCTTGTTTTCAATTTTAGTACCTTTTGATTATTAATGCAAGTACCTTCTTTCTAGTTTTGTGAACTTAATTATTTAAAATGTGTGGATTGATAGCCCCTAAGTAAGCTCTCACTTCTAGGATCTATCTATCATTAGGAAATCCACCCAACTATCTATCTAATAAACAAGTTTGATTTAGTGCTTTCTTATCTACAGGTCTTCCTCCCAAGCCAAAAAGGAGTTCTTCACAATCTTCTGATTCAACATATACATAAATAAATAGGTTTTTCAACCATACCCATATTGAGTTTATTTTATCTCTTTATTATAACTTAAATTAAAATTTTACATAAAATAGAGAGAGAAAGAGGCATGTCCTCAATGAACCATTGCTAACAGTAAAAGTGCTCTAAAACCCTTGTTAAACCCTTAAAATGACCTGATGGGATAAATTGGTATCCTAAGTGCCTAAAATTGACTGGATTACCCTTTAATTAAAATGATAAACCTTCATACCTATCTTGAGTGCCTTCTCAAGTCATTAGTTTGCATGTCTGCACTAAAAGTGTATGAAAATGGCTTAAGATTCATGGATACATGCCTATTTGTGAGCACGGAAAATGGTGTTAGGTATTCAAGTCAATTAAGAAGGATTTTTAAGCTTGGGTAGGGACCCTATTATCCTATATACTCAATTTTCATATCTCTCAAATTAATGCATGAGTTTTTAAGTCACTATTTGGGCTAAAAGGGTGATTGTACTACTATGTTGTTTAAGAAGCTTAATTACAAACCTTTGAAGGATTAGGGAGAGCTTGATAACATTGGAACATTGCTAAGATTACTTTTTTATGATTTTAAAAGTCTCATTGAATCATAAACAAGTCTAATCAAGTGGTTACCTATAGACCTTGGCATGATATCTTTGTGTATCATGAAGACTTTTCAGGGATATGGTGTAATAAGGTTGATGAGTTTCAAGACACCTAAGGAAGTATGATGATCAAAGAAATATCAGTATAAAATATTTATAAATAGATCTAAGATTTAAAAAAATGGTACAGGGTGTCTCAACGTGATCTTGATGATCAAGAATACCACTTGTCACTCCTAAAAAAAAATAGGCAGTTACATAAGGAGGTTGATGAATAATCCAAGAAGACTAAGAGTTAATCTAAGTCACATTGATGAAAAAAAATATCATGCTATGTGTACACCTATTGAAAAAATATTCTATAACTTCCCACCTACAAACATGATTGCTTGGACACTTGGTATAAGTCTCTACAATGCCTCTCTCTCTCTCTCTCGTCTCTCTTTCTTTATTTATAAGTACATATAATTTTAGCATTTATTAAATTCTCCACCTAAGTATGGCTAAGTGCTACTCATTTGTATGCCTTTGATCAATAAATACTACAGGTTTTACCTCCTATGATTTTACATAGTTTTTATTAATGGATAACTAATCTTTTTAAGTGATTTTCTTAATCTTCCTTGACATGTTGACCTATTCTAACACCTATATATAGTTATAAATATTCTCTTGTAGATAATGTGAAGTTATAAAGTGAAGTGTAAGGGTTGAGTGAGTCTACCTATTTATTAGTGTAATTTTATACCAATTAACTATCCCTCATAACCTAATCATTCATGACAACCTTCATATTGAAATATTGATTTAGGAGATTCACATTAAGAATAGTGTATTGTCAAACTAGTCTCATGGTTGATGTGCACATGTAACTAGTTGGTAGTAGTCAATTAGTTTGGTGTATCACCTCCCTTTTTATGTTCCTTCAATGTTATCCTTCTCCCTTTTCCTTACAAGCTAGTAGTGTATAGTTATGATCCTAATTTATATATCAAGTAGAGATATCCCTATAATCTAGAGATTTAATCCACCTATTAGGCCACCCATACCCTAGGATTGTCTCCATGTTACCCTAATTTGTACAAGCTTGAATAACCTTCTAAGGGTACAAATTTTGGTGATAACAATTTTGGCATGCCCATTAAGCTAAGGTCCAAAGTGGTTTAAGAATTTTTGGGTTGTCCTTCAACATTTTAGCCTTTGGAGACATTTCAAAAAACATCAATGGTGACTCCAAATGAATCTTAGCTGGTTTAAGCAACCCAAGTGCTTAGAAATTAGAAAATTAGTATGTATTATTAATTCTATGATTAAAATGCTTATTGTGTACCTTCATATTAGTCTTTTCAATTTAATGGTGTTCATGCATTCTCCTCAGTTAGCTCTCAAACATATGCCTACCAAGTTTTCCAATAGCCCAACTATCCCTCAAATCAACCTTATCAAAGCTATGTTTCTCATCCATTCTTATCCAACTTTAAACAAACCATACTAGACTTTGTAAGGATGATGACAAGCACTGATATAGAAGTATAACATGGTGTATCTTATCTTATATATCCCATTAAAGAGGTTAAATAACTCTTTCAAGGATTTTGGATATTGTGGCAGGTGTTGAGAAGGAATATCATCCAACCATTGAAAGGCTAGAGATTAAGGGGTTGATACACTTAGTGAAAGATAGGCTAATAAGGTGGGAAGGATGACATATCTAATAAAATCAAAAACCTTATTATGTCTCTTCTACACCCAAGTTTCAAACCTTCATTCCTAAATAATAACCTAGCCCTATTTAAATAACCCATACTCTCCCTCAAGTACCTCAAACCATTCCTTCATGGATGCCTTCTTGGACTAAGACCCCTGATTATGTCATGTTTACTCTTGAGAAATAGCCTTCTCCCATGCCTATCTAAAGTAAATAAAAGGAGAAGTGTATGTGAATCAATCAAAAATATCCCCCAAGTCCTTCAAACTCTTCACCTACAGTATGACATGAGGTTGTATCCATCTATGAGGTTCAAGACACCTCTAAGTGTTACAAATAAATTGAATAAAGGAAATAGAATAATACATCTTCAACTCAATTATCTTATCCACCCCTTAAAGAGAATCATGATTAGCCTAGTACTTATAAGGTTCCAAGTTGCAAGGACACTCTATCAGGTTTCAATCAAGCTAGTGAAGTATCTTTCCCTTTGACCCTCTCCTTTTGTGAAGGAGAATTAGTTGCATTGAGGGTAGAAGATGGATGCTCAGATGTGAAGGAGAGTTTGTCAAAGCTAGGTGATGAGGTGGTAGATCTTGAAAATGAGAATAAATCATCTATAAGTTAGACTTAATAAGGCTATGATGATAGTGTTTCTAGTGTGTATGATGATAAAATATTTCTTGGTACTCCTCTTTATCAAGAAGGAAGAAAATTAGCCTTCAAGGAAGATGAAATAAATTTTCTTGATAATGGAGTACAAGCTAGCATGGCAACAATCCCTTATTAAAGTGATTTCATTAAAAAGAGTGAAGAAGATGATATTTATCAAGCATGGTAGTAGTCATACCATAGTTTCATGGAATAAATGGACTTTTCTTGGAAATCATATGATCCCTCTAGATCATGAAGATGAATGTCAACATGAAATTGGTGAAGTTGACATCCTTTTAGGATAAGATGAATTAGTTTTGGCATAGTTTAAACATGATGAGTTGAGTATTGAATGGGTAGAAGAACTTCCATTCTTCATGGAGGAAGAGAAAGATCAATCTAGCTCATATGGATTGATCCTTGATGAAGAAGAAGATATCATGCAGCCTTTTCATGAATCGTTTCAAGCATTTAATCAAACTTTTATCCCTAAAGAGAATGGAAAGATTGAAGTTGAACTTGAAATGCTTTCAAGTGATGAAGAAGAAGATGCCTTTGTGGAATAACTAGAAAAAAATTGTTCTAATTTAGATAGTGAACCTATAGCCAATGAGGAGAGGGCTAATAATGATGTCTTGGATAATGAGCATGATCAAGAGATACATGAGAAAGCTCTTGAATATAACAACATGTTTGATGAACTTGTTGAGTCTCATGAGAAAATTCAAGGTCTTAAAGACATGTGGAATTCATATTTGTAAATATTTAATGATTTTGAAGAACTTGGTAGGCTAGCACCTCAAGAAGAAGTTGTTGACAAAGATTTTGAATCTCTTAGCAAGCCAACAAGTCTTATTAGCCATCACCAAGAAGTTCAAATCCATGGTGTAAGAAGGTATGATGGATATAACACTCTTCAAAATCAATATGAGATAGAGTTTGAAAATCCAATATAATTTGAGGCTCTTGATGCCTTTATAAATCAAGGTATGATCATATTGGATGTCTCCAACACTGCTAAAGGTGGTCAGCAACATGAGGTATTCCTTAAACTATAGGATGATTATGTCTATATTAGAGATATGTTTGTTAATGATCCATTTGATAGCATACCAATCATGTTGGCAAGAAAGAAGCATGGTCCATCAAATTGTATAGTCAAAGGGTATATTGTTCCATAATATGTCTCATCTCATGAAGCAACTAATCTAAGAGGATTTCCATTTAACCCTAAATTAGGATGATATGCAAGTTAGTTGTATATAGTAGTTGTTTTCCTTGATTTCCCTAAGTACTTGTTAGCACAAGTGTGTTTTCTTATTTTTGGTTGTGTATTGTTTTTTATTTTTGTGTGTTTGGGAAGGCAAATCATATGTCTTGTATGGTCTTAAGAGCTTGTAGTCAAATAACAAGGTCTAATTAGGTCTGAGTTTGGATGACTATTGACTCCATATCCCAATGTATGGACTAGGCAAATAGTCTAAAGTGCATATCAAGCATGCAATCCAAGAGGTCACCAAAGGTGTTATCCAAATTTTTCTACTATAGGTGAGTCTAATAAAAAACTTTCTATTTAGCCCCTATTTAACTTGATTGATAGCCTTGAAGGTGTTTTCTCTAGCTCATATCTTATCTTGACATGATAGGTTGTCTTATTATCCTAGTAGTATTAGAGGTCTCCTAGGGTGGCATAGCCAAAACATGAGGCCACGATCCTAAATTGGTTGTCTAGTATTTATAATATGGTCCTTATACATGCTTAGCAAATGTTAAGGTAATGTAGCATATGTTAAGATATTTTCAAATGTTAAGGATCTTATGATGTTTGGCTTGATCAAGTCAATTTCTTATGATAATAATTACAAGTAATCTTTAAAATACCAAATTCAACATGATAGGCCTTTATATAAAGAAGAGATCATGTAAATGAGGCCATCAAAGGTGGTATAGCATTCAAGTTGAATTACAAAAAGATAGTTCTTGGAGTCATTTTCATTGCTAGTTTAAAGTGATAATGGTGGTGGGATAGTATATGGGCCAAAATATCATCTTGTACATGAATTCGCATATTAAATTATTTTTAAAAATGTTATTTCAATGTAATATGATAGTTATAGGTTAGAAAAGTGGTCAGATGCTACAGGTTCAATGTCTAAAGGAGTATTCACTTTTACGAGGGTAGTTTTAGTCACTTGTATAGATTTGGAGGATCACCTTTAGGAGTAAATGAATGTAAGGGTGTCTCTTCTCCTCCCTCATATTAATTTCATAAACAAAAATATTTCAAATATCCAAAGAAGGAAAAAAATGCATCATAATCTCCATCAAACCCTTGGTAGATTCACAATGGCCAGTTTAATATGCTCATTTTTGTATAAAGGAGAGAGTGGTGACCTAATCTCTTGTAAAAATAAGGGGACCCTAGTAGCCTTCCATTTTATTTCATTAGTTCTTTGATCCATTCCCCCTCCTTTATTAACTATTACTAAGAATTTAGGGTTCTAACAACTATTTATAAACCCTATAGGCTTAGTTTTTAGCAGTTTTAGAGCAAGAGTAAGATAGTGAAAGAAATGGATGATTGATTAAGGTCATGTAGAGCCTCAATATCCCTCTCAAGACATTTTATAGTACCAATTTTTCACGTGTAACCCTCAAAAAAATTGAAACCTCCATTCATGTTGAGTTGCAGGTAGGAGCATGACCTATTAGAGGTCACTATGAGGAAGGATAGGTGGTTTAATGAGTTGATGAACTTAAAATATCATCCTCTCCATGATTATAATCCCCTTTATATATCTTCTTAACCTTATATCACCTCTTAAATATCCCTCTTGGCTAGTTCCATGAACAAGCCTTCAAACATGAAGTGGCCACAGGTCTTAATGAGGCGCAGGTAGTATTATTAAATTATGTAAGATTTTTCATATGTATATGGTTTAAATAAAGAAATATATATTGTCTTCAATTACCTAGAGAAATATATGTCACTCTCAAGGTGGAAGGTGTAATGTAAAAATTCTTAGTCATGATAGTCCAAACACAGGCTTTACCACTATCTCAACAAAAGAGAAATAAGGACTACATAGAAAAAAGATGTTAAGAGGACCCTTTAGGTGCCTTTTTGAGGATTTTAACCTAAAAATATGGATTATGGTTAAACAAGGTGATGTTTCAACATATAGAACTCAAAAATAACTTAATGGAGACTTAAATTAAAATGGATGTAAACCTACAGGTCTACAGATGTGAAGGTCCACATCCCTAACCAAAAATAAGTTGTTTACAAAGAAAACAAGGCATTTGAGGACAATATGTGTGAATAATAATGAATTCCATGATAATATTATGTGGATTGAAGGATCATATTTCATGAAAATCAAACCACACCAAATATGCAATCTCAGTCATCCTCAAGAAGCCTATGCTCCTATAGATGAAGAGGTTTGAGAGTGGTTTGATTATGAAAATAAGGTAGTAGACTGAAGGATAAGTTTCAAAAACCTTTAATTAAATTTTACAAGATCATCATGATGATAGGATAACTCTTATGGGAAAAGACACAACCTTAGATCAAGGTGGGGAGGGTCTTGAGATCCAATGATGCCTATAGGCCTGATAGGCAAAAAATGGGAAGGATACACACTAGTGAGTGGAGGAAATAAGACTATAAAGTTGTATGGAGTTAAATACAATCATGAAACAACCCATAGTATCAATTAAAATCACCAAATTATCAAGGCTTCAGTTTAAGAGCACTGATTTTCAAAGTTGAAGTCAAAGAAACCTAAACACATCTACAAGCTTGCTATGGTAAAATGAGGAAAAGTGCATTAATTTATTGAATAAGGATTTTTAAAGCACATGAAATATTTAAATAAATATTTATATAGATTCCAAATAAATTTAAGGCCTCCAAATGACTTCAAGACTGAAGAAACCCATGACTAAGGGAAAAAGCTTACCTACAAGCCTAAAACCCTCAATGGGTCTATTACAGGTAGAGATGCCAAATATTGAACATAATAAAACCTAATGATACTAAAATAAATGAACCTATAAGAATTATTATAGGTTTTTAAAGATTATAAGGATGATTGTAGTCAAAATTTTAAAATTTGAAGAGGTTTTAGGCCTAAACCATTCTCTCGATCTCTCACACGATCCTCCATGCCAGAGAGGTCACTTGAGAAGCTCATAAATCCTTGGAGGAAGTGTATGGTGTAAAATTGTTATTGGATATGGTTAATTATGTATCCTACCCAAAATACCTAGCATTTATTCTCTGATCCAGCCCCACACTTATATGAATAATCATTAAGATGGAAAGCATCTCAAACCCTCTTTTCACCTTGTGGAGGAGATCGAGAGAACATAGTATTTTGCTTCGCACGTGAAGTAATTTTTACATGGATACAATTGTAATTTGGAGCTGATGTAAATTTCACCCCAATTCCATCTTTTGGCATTAGGAGATAGAAAGAGGCGTTGTCCTCTATGAACCATTGCTAAGAGCAAAAGCGCTCTAAAACCCTTGTTAAACCCTTCTAATGACCCAATTAGATAAATTGGTCTTCTAATTGCCTAAAAATTATTTTATAACCCTTTAAATGATATGATAAATTTTTATACCTATCATTATCATCTTCTCAAGTCACTAGTTGGCACGTGTGCACTAAACTTATACAGAAATGGCCTAAGACACATGGTTGCAAGAATGTTTGTGAGCATTGAGAATGGTGTTAGGTCCTCAAATCAAGTAATAAGGAATTTTAAGCCTTGGTAGGAACCCTATGATCCTATATAGTCATTTTACATACCTCTCAAATTGATGCATGAGTTTTTAAGTCACTATTTGGGCCAAAAGGGTGATTGTACTACCATGTTGTTTAATAAATCTTAATTTCAAACCTATGAAGGATTAAGGAGAGCTTGATAGCCTTGTAAAATTGATAAGATTACTTTTTGATGCTTCTTACAGTCTCATTGAATCATAAACAAGTGTAATCAAGTGGCTACCTATAGACCTTGGCATGATATCTTTGTGTATCATGAACACTTTTGAGGGAGATAGTGTAATGAGGTTGGTGAGTTTCAAAACACATAAAGAAGTATGATGATCATTTCAATATCAGTATATAAGAGTTATAAATAGATGTAAGGTTTAAAAAACAAGTTCAAAATGCAGCTCAAGATGATCTTGATGATCAATAATACCACTTATCACTCCTAGAAACAAAAATAGGTAGTTACATAAGGAGGTTGACGAGTCATCCAAGAAGACTAAGAGTTACTCTATGACACATTGATGAAAGAAGATAGCATGCTAGGTGTACACCTATTGATAAAAAAATTCCATAACTACCCACTTGTAGACACTATTTTTGTTAGGTTGTGGAGCTAAAAGCTTCAACCTTTGCAAACTAGGAACAGAAGGTTGCTGAGTTCTACAGGAACCGGTGTCGGCAGCATGACCGACGTCGGTAGAGTCCAGTGCAGAAGGCCACCGGTGACGGCAGGAAGTCGGCCGACGTCGGCAGAACCAGACTAGCAGGGACCGACGTCGGTCGCCTGTGTGTTCTCGAAGTGTTCATTTCACGAATAGTTAGTTAAGTGAACGATGAGTTTGCATGTCAAGACCAGCCAGAGTCTTGGGCTGTGAGGATAATTGTCTAAATTAAGAGTCCTAGTTATTGTTTGAGTTAGGGATCTATTTATAGACCCATTGGCATGTATTGTTTAAGGCATGAGATAGAAAGGAAGAGTTCCTTCTAGTTGTAAGATCTATGAGTTGCAGGGTGTTGCAAGCTCATTGGAGATCTACATGTAAGTTTGGTCTTTGAATTGCAGGTTGCAGGTTCATGAGAGATCAGCTTGAAGTGCTATAGAGTGCTTGATGTACCGGCAGGGTTATTACTGACTGGTTGGTGAGGTGAACACCAATTCTGTGTGTGAGTTGGTTGTTGGGACCGTTTTTTGTGTAGGAGAGTGTGTGTGAGAAGAATTACTGTACACTTGAGGTGTGGCGAATCTCTGTAAGGTGAAAGAGTGTGGCGGCTCTTTGATGTATTCTTTTCTGTATAGTGTTAATACAAAATAGTGTATTGTCTCTCATATTCTGTGCTATTGGTGAATTCTAGTTACTTGTGTTTTTGGTTATTTTCGCATATTCAATTGCTTATATTTGGTAATCATATTGTGCTCTATCTGAGGAGCAAGATCCTAACGAGTGGTATCAGAACATGTTTGTTGTTCTAGATTCCTGACAAGTGGTATCAGAGCATGTTTGTTGTTCTAGATTCCTAACAAGTGGTATCAGAGCTTTTGGTTGGGATACTAACAGATTGGTGTAGATCTGGGTAGTGTGTTTTGATTACAGGTTACTCACAGGGTTTCTGTTTGAGTGGGAGTTGAGCAATGGCAGAAAGCAGTCAACTACGAATGGAAAAGTTTAATGGCAAGAACTACCAATTATGGAGGATGCAGATTGAGGACTATCTGTATCAGAAAGATTTGTACTTACCGTTGGGTGGGGTTGCTAGCAAACCCTTGGATATGAAAGATGAAGAATGGGAGGTTCTTGATCGGAAGGCTCTAGGATCTGTTAGATTGAGTCTTGATTCATCTGTGATTTCCAGCTTATCACAGTGTAAGACAACGATGGAGTTGATGAAATCTTTGGCAAATTTGTATGAAAAACCCTCGGCTTCAAACAAGGTATTTCTTATGAAGCGTTTATTTAATTTGCAAATGTTGGAAGGTGGATCTATTCATAGCCATCTTAGTGATTTCCATGGTTTGGTAAACCAGTTAAGTTCAGTGAATATTGTATTTGATGATGAACTTAGAGCTCTCTTAATCTTGTGTTCATTACCTGAAAGTTGGGAAGGTTTGGTAATGGCAGTTTCTAATACTGTGTCTCCTTCAAAAGTCTTAAAAGTGGATGATGTTGTGAGTGTAATCTTGAATGAAGAGATACGCAGGAAAAGCACAGGTGAATTATCTGGAAATGCTTTGAGTGTTGAAGGAAGAGGAAGGCCAAGAGAGAGGACAGAGCGTGGGAGATCAAGGTCGAAGACAGGCAAAAGATCCAAGTCCAGGTATGGCAGAATAACCTGCTGGAAATGTGGAAAGCAAGGGCACTTAAAGAGAGATTGCAGATCAAGTGAAGATCATCATGAAGAACATGAAGAAGCAGATGTTGCAGGCTACGTTGCACACGATGCTCTGGTATGTTCTTTGGATAAATTAGAATCTTGGGTATTAGATTCTGGTGCCTCTTTTCATGCATCTCCACATAGAGAATTTTTTCATGAGTATGTCCAGGGAGACTTTGGAGAAATTTGTGTAGGGGATGGTAAGTCTTGTCAAATTGTTGGCAAAGGCAAAGTGAAGCTGAAATTGCAGACAAGTGACACATGGGTGTTAAAGGAGGTCATGCATGTCCCAGTTCTGAAGCGGAATCTGATTTCGGTTAGAAGCTTGGGTGAAGAGGGTTGCACAGTAACTCTCACAGTGGAATCTTGGAAGGTTACCAAGGGTACACTTGTTATAGCTAGAGGTAAGAAAGTAGGTACGCTTTATCTATCTACTTGTTTTACTGATTCTCTTTCTGGGATATCTACTTCAGCTGTAGATTCAGAGATGTGGCTTGATAGGCTTGGTCACATAGATAAGAAGGAGATGCTGGTTCTTGAGTCAAAGAATATGCTTTCGGATTTGGAAGGCATGGATCGTGGTTTCTATATGCAGAAGAAGAAGGTAAGGTTTCTTGAGGAATCCGATGTTAGTGACAAGAACGGGAAAGCCTTGGTTTTCAAGGAGAAAGTGACGGACAGAGTTCAGCATAAGGTGCAGAGGAATTCTGAGCAGAGCAAGGGTGATTTGGACAAGGTTTTGATCCAAAAAGAGCTCGCAGGAAAAAGTCAGGTCTCACAAGAAAAACACAGAGACCGACGTCGGTAGGAAAACCGGCGTCGGTGTCCAGACAGGGACCGACGTCGGCTATGTGCAGCCCGACGTCGGTGACTCGGGGCAGACAGAGACCGGCGTCGGCCAGGGGAAACTGACGTCGACAAGGAGGCAGTCGCAGGAACCGACATCGGTCGGCTGTAGACTGAGATGTGACCGGCATCGGTTACTGAGATGAATTTTGGGTGGACAGCTAGTTGTCATGGAGTCTCAAGCGCCCATATGGAGGACTGAAGGTGTAAGTAAGTTCTTAAATTCATCATTTCCCTTCTTTACACTACTTGTTGCTCACTTATGGCATAGAACCAGTAAGTTGTTGAAGAAGCAGAACAGGTAGATCCAGGAAACAGTGGGAGCTTGGCATGAATGAGGATGTGATTCCTTGGAGGAGAACCAAACAGGTGTTTTGGGTAGAGTTTTCAGCTGGAAGTAAGCACTGAGAGACGAATGGATGTTGAGGATGAAGAAGAGCGGAAATGGATACGTGAGATGGTAGATCAGGGTATATGATCTTGTATTAGCTGCAGGGCAATGGAGGTTTGATCATTGTGTTTCTCTTTACCAGGTTGGATAGTATTAGCTACACTATTCTATTTTCTGTATGATGTGCTTGTTGCAGGGTTACATATACAGGTATTACTGAACTAAAGGTAAAGCTAGTTCAGGTGTTTGTCATGGAGAATCTGGGAGCAGCAAGATTCTTTGGCATGAGTGTGTTCTAGAGACATGGAGGTCTTGTTGACTTTGTTTCAGGATGATTGTGTGAAACCGGTTAGCACGCCGATGGTTAGATAGTTCATAGAACAGGTGTCTTGATTCACATAATGAGGTTGAGTGCATGGTATGTACTAAACCTGAGTTTTCCCAAGCAGTGGGAGTTGTCACAAGTTTGGAGTCAATCTGGGAAAGTAATACTGAAGGGCAGTTCAGTGGGACCAGCAGCAGGTGCACATGTTATGCAGGGTCAAGTTCTTTTTTCTACATGGTTGTAGATGCGGATGTGGTAGTTAATTTGGATGACAAATTTTGCACCACGGATTTTGTGGTGGTTGGTCTTCAAGAGTGATCTTGAGGAGGGATACAAAGCCAAGGAAACAAACTAGATGGTGTACAGGTACAGGTACAGGTTGCAGCTGTTTATCTCCAAGTGGGAGATTGTTAGGTTGTGGAGCTAAAAGCTTCAACCTTTGCAAACTAGGAACAGAAGGTTGCTGAGTTCTACAGGAACCGGCATCAGTAGCATGACCGACATCGGCAGAGTCCAGTGCAGAAGGCCACCGGCGACGGCAGGAAGTCGGCCGACGTCGGCAGAACCTGACTAGCAGGGACCGACGTCGGTCGCCTGTGTGTTCCCGAAGTGTTCATTTCATGGACAGTTAGTTAAGTGAACGATGAGTTTGCATGTCAAGACCAGCCAGAGTCTTGGGCTGCGAGGATAATTGTCTAAATTAAGAGTCCTAGTTATTGTTTGAGTTAGGGATCTATTTATAGACCCATTGGCATGTATTGTTTAAGGCATGAGATAGAAAGGAAGAGTTCCTTCTAGTTGTAAGATCTATGAGTTGCAGGGTGTTGCAAGCTCATTGGAGATCTACATGTAAGTTTGGTCTTTGAATTGTAGGTTGCAGGTTCATGAGAGATCAGCTTGAAGTGCTATAGAGTGCTTGATGTACCGGCAGGGTTATTACTGACTGGTTGGTGAGGTGAACACCAATTCTGTGTGTGAGTTGGTTGTTGGGACCGTTTTTTGTGTAGGAGAGTGTGTGTGAGAAGAATTACTGTACACTTGAGGTGTGGCGAATCTCTGTAAGGTGAAAGAGTGTGGCGGCTCTTTGATGTATTCTTTTCTGTATAGTGTTAATACAAAATAGTGTATTGTCTCTCATATTCTGTGCTATTGGTGAATTCTAGTTACTTGTGTTTCTGGTTATTTTCGCATATTCAATTGCTTATATTTGGTAATCATACTGTGCTCTATCTGAGGAGCAAGATCCTAACGAGTGGTATCAGAACATGTTTGTTGTTCTAGATTCCTGACAAGTGGTATCAGAGCATGTTTGTTGTTCCAGATTCCTAACAATTTTTTGGACACTTAGCATAAGTCTCTCCAATGCATCTCTCTCTCTCTCTTCTCTTGCTTTCTCTATAAGTATGCCTAATTTTGACATTTATTGTATCCTCCACCTGAGTATGAAAAATCCATACTTATTTGTATGTCTTTTATCAATGAATACTATTAGTTTTAACTCATCATATGCATGTAATTAATGTCTATGTATGTATAGTTGATATTTTTAAGTGATTTTCTTAGTCTTCCTTGACATGTTGTCCTATTCTAACAGTTATATGTAGTTAGAAAGCTTCTCTTGCATGTCACATGAAGTGTTCAAGTGAAGTGTAAGGGTTGAGTGAGTTTTATTATTCATTAGTGCCATTTTATACCTCTTGATTATCCCTCCTATCCTAAGCATTCATCACAACCTTCACCTTGAAACATTGATATAGGAAATTCAGATTATGAGTAGTGTATGTTCAAACTAGTCTCATGGTTGATGTGCACATGCAGTTGGTTGGTAGTGGTAAATTATTTTTGTGTATCACCTCCGTAGTTAGGTTCCTTTCACATTATTCTTCTCCCTTTTCCTTACAAGCCATTAGTGTAGGGTTGTGAGCTTAATGTATACATCAAGGGGAGCTAGTTGTATAATCTAGAGATTCAATCCACCTATTAGGCCACCCACAGCCTAAGATTATCTCCATGTTACCCCAAATTGTGAAGGCTTTAAAAACCTTTCAAGTGTGAAAATTTGGTTGATAATAGGAACCTCTCAACACATGGCACATGATGGCTCATTATTTCACAATCTTGATGAAAGTTGTACAACTAAAAAATTTATCACAAAATCTAGTCTTATAGTTGTTAAGGGAAAAGGATCCATTGAGATGGAGAATAGTGTATTCATCAGAGTTATCCATGTTCCATAATATTATATAAAACTCATATCCATGTATAAAATCACACATTCAAGCAAAGGTTAAACCATTGATTTTGCACCTACCAATGTGTTTATCAAAAATACAAAAGACTAGTCCTCTATTGTAACCATTGGCAAGCTTGATCATCAATATATAATGGACAAATTTGATAATTTTTTGTTTTCTCAACCTTCACAAGTCATGATTACTTTGAAAATTACTTGAGTAAACTTTGGAATGAGCATTTTGGTCACCTGAACTATTGTTCATTATAGGACCTCAATAAGCACAAAATGGTTCTTAATTTCTACTAATTTATTTCAACTATGGATTATGTCAAGGTAATTCACTTGAAAAACAATATATGGATCCATTTCTCAAAGGAAAATATTGGATGGAAAGTAACATATTACAATTGGTTCACAGTGATCTCATGTCATTCCCTAATGTTTCTTCTTGGAAACAAAAATATGTGCTTATGTTAATTGATGATTTATCTCATAGAACATGGGTTTACTATCTAAAAAACATAAGTGAATTCTTTGATCACTTCAAATTTTTCAAATCCATTATTGAAATCTTGTTAGAATTAAAAATTTATTGTCTTAGAATAGATAACAGAGGAGAATTTGTTAGCAATTAGATGATTAGATTATTTGAACAAGAAGGCTTTCAAATTAAACATATTATACCCTATACCCCTTAGTAGAATGGTGGAGTTGAATGCAAAAATAACAAACTTAAGGAAATGGCCAATTTTAAGGTGTATTTCAAAACTTTCCTCCTTAGTTTTGGGTATAGGCAATCCAATGTAAAAACTACAGTTAAAATTATACTCTCAACTTATCAGTGCAAGATATGACTTCTAAAGAAATAATGTTTTGGCATTAAGATTGATGTTATTAAATTCAATATTTTATATGTGATGCATGGGTGCATATCCCAGATGGTAAGCACAAATAAATGAAAATTAAGTGTCATCCTTTTATTTTTGTTTGATATTATGAATATGTGAAGGCATCTCATATTTTTATTCCGATCACCACTAAATTAATTTATCAATGGGATGTGTTGTTTGATGATCAATTATATGCTTATGAGTCAACGTCTTCTCCTCAATTATTTTTTTCCAAGATGGAGATAAATTTTGATGTTTATAATAAAGAACAAGGTAGTTTTTATGACTTATATTCTTAAAATACATTATAGTTCATATGATGAGCCACATGGGGGATAACTTGCTCCTCCATTTATAGTGCCTAAGTCATTTCAAATGCTCCTACACAACCAACACAACCTCAACCAAAATGGGTTCACAAAATTTATAATGAGGTTTGTGTATGGGCAATGGATCCTATTGATCCATGTAGGACTATATTAGAACATCATTTTTGTTATTGCATAGTTTGCAGTGAGTCAAGATATAGATACTTATCATGATCCTTATAAACATCTTGAATGGTAGGCAACTATGGAAAAATAACTTCTTTATCTTAAGAATAATAAAACTTGGAACTTGGTTCCACTTTTAAAATGATGGAAAATAGTGATGTTCAAGTGAATTTGAAACATTAAGTATGTAGTATATGGGTACATTTATCGATAAAAAGCTAGGCTTGTATCAAAATATTTTTCTATGTTGAAGGTGTTTATTGCCATGAAACCTTTGATCTAGTTTATAATAAGAATTAAATCATACCAATACTCTCCTTGGTTGTAAAACAAGGGTGGTAATTCCATTATATGGATGTCAAAATTTCATTCTTGCATGGAGACTTGTAGGAATGAATATACGTGTTCCAACCTTAATGGTTTGTTAATAGTGATAAATATATCTATGTGGGAATATTCAAAAAGTATGTGTATGACTTGAAAAAATAAAATATTTTTGGGCACATTAAATAAGGTCATATGGAAAATTTTGATGTAATTTCATGGGTTGGAACTCAAGTTATGTGAATTGCAAGTTTCTAGCCCTAGGTTAGTTTTAGCACAGGCCTAAGGAGGTCAAAAATAAAGAACAAGGGATTAGGAGATTTTTAGACCAATTAAAAGAAAAAAAATACTTGTGTGAGGTCTACTCCAACCTCCTTAAACCCATTTAATAGTCATTTATCCTTGATCAATATGTATACCTCTCTAACATGACATGTTTTCAAAAAAAAATTGTATATTAAGGACTGTTAAGTGCATTGCAGGTGTCCTTTATCCTTTTGATCAAATTAAATAAATCCTTATAATTCTCCATGGTATCTCATATATCCCACATTCCTATAATATCCATTCAACCCACAATCCTAATGAGCTCATTCCATATTCTATTGAATTCTTGAAAATAAGGTTACAAAAGGAGCTCTTTAACAGGCTTGTAGGTCTTCTTTAGGTTTGATGTTTGTTGAGGTTCAAGAAAAGGTTTTTCATTCAATGATTATATTTTTTATACCCTCCATGGATATTATTAATATCTTATTATGGCTCTCACATTTCATTTTTTCTTCAAACCATCATATGTTATGCAAGGCTTGTCTCTCTTAATTGAGAATGTGGACCTACAAGTCTGCAGACCTAGAGGTCTACATTCACTTTTCTTTAGGCCATTGATGACATGTTTCTTGGTTATTCTAAACCCTGTAGTCTTATTCTTGATATTTTAGACTAGTTTTCAAGATCCAAATCCTCCTTGAAATCTCTTGAATGCCTCCAAACACCTAGTTTTATTTTAAAACTCTAGACTGATGTCATTAAGTATGTACCCTACAAGTGCACCTCAAGGATGATCTTAGGAGTTTGGTCCATTGATAAATGTTATCTAATATTTTATTGACTCTACCCTAAAGTATATCAATGCAAATTTCAACTTTACTATCTCTCAAAACCTTTGTGATGCCTGCTCATGCAACTATCTCTTTTATCTTAGAAGGTTGTAGGTTCACACTTGGACTATATATGCATTGATTATATGTTTGGGAGATTTTTATGGGCTCTTGAATTGAAAATTTTATTTTTTTTAGGCTATCACTACCACTCTTTCCTCTTGTATATACCTATTAGTTGCTTCTTTACTCTATAGTCAGACTTGTAGGTGTTTGTTTTAAGCACATAACACCTCCTTCTACCAAATGTTTTGTCTTTATATTTGGATGATTTACTATGTATGATTAAAGCATATTATACTTGGTCATTAATAAAATACTTTTGAGGATGCATTAGTAACACATTCATGAGTCACATGTCTATAGCTTCTCTTGTTAGCCCTTGGAGACTCATTTAAGAGCACAAGACCATTGTCTTTCAAGGTCTGCAATCTACCCATTGATGATGAACTTTGGATACTTGGTTGATATTCCTTATCATTTATAATAACCTATATGGTCAAGGAACATAATAATACCAATATCATAAGGTGTTTAAAGGTTCATTTCAATCCTTTTGCTAATGTCTTATTGGATTCTCTTAAAGATGGTTGTGAATCCATATGAGTGCAAGAAAACCTTTTAGAATATGTAAGTAGACCTGAGGAGATGATAGAATGACTATGGGAGTTTTATGAGAGTTTCTTGGAGACTATTTGAGAATGAGAACACTCAAAACTAACCTAAGCAATGTTTATAGTCATTCTATATAGGTCTGCCACTTATAAAATCTACTTGAAAATGACTTTGCCCTCATATTTGAACCCTTTTGATATTTGTATAAGGTATGAAGAAGATTTATATAGGTTATCACAAAAAAAAATCTTCCAACATGACTATCTCTATGTTCAATAATAGCACGGCTTCAAAAACCCTACCTGCCACCTTCAAAAATAATAAAACATAACATTTTTGTCATTTTGGTTGTTCATACATGACAAATAATGGTGGAAGAGTATGTAAAATGACTATTAAAAACCTTGATGGTATCAAACAATTAATTTTCATCCATTAACCTTCAAACTCACTAAGATAATAAAAACCCTACCTTTGGGGTTTTAGGAGGGTTTTGGGCTATTTATTTTGTTAACAATTATTCATAAAGCATGGACCTTAAAATAAATAAATAATTTTTATAATTTAAATGGAATAATGGACCATATAAATCCCCAATATAACTATATCCAACTCTTTAACTCTTCAAGAAATGAACACTTTAAAATGGCCTTCACTAGCTTGCAAAGAACTCGATAGAGGAGATGAAATGTTTTTTATCTTATTTTGACTAGTAATGCTACCACAAGAAATATTTAACCCTACTTAGAGTTACCTTACACCATTCATTTTAAATCTAAACTAACTATCTCCACATTGAAAAATTACTTTAGAAGCCCTTGGCAAGTGTATTGCAACGTTATATTTCACTTTCTTGATCTTTAAAGGGTCCCACCACTTATTACATGTTACAACTAACCTAGATGATCATTTGTAAGAAATAAAACACCTTGAAAAATCTTTAAAACATGTTAGAGACCTCAAAATTCACTTGATTCTTCTAGTGTGCAAAGGCAACCATTACCTTAATTTCTCCAAAACTACTTTAACCTTTATTAAACATGAACTAATAATGTTTCCATCTTACCATGTCTTGTCTCTAGAAGCTTACATTCACCATATGACATTATATCACGTTGGAAGTGTCAATACACTAATACTCTCACCATGAGTCAACATAACTTAACCTTTGCAAAGTAACATTAAACTTTGTTAAGATACCTTAACTTTTCCAAACACCTAAACAAGACCTTCATGGAGGGGATTGATGACAAGACTAGGGGTATTGATTCACTCTTATAGATCTTGAAATGAACCCTAAAATTATCCAAAACTTGGTAAGACATATTTTTATTACAAATTTTTTCAATATACCAAGACCAAAACTCTCAAAAGGCCACCAACAAGGTTAGGCAAGTCTAGTAGCAAATTTTTGAATTATCCTCACCTATGGTAGCCAATTTTGGATAACAGTGATTTAGTCCTTAATTGTGCCTTCAAAATATTATTTTTCCATTTTATTTATGCCTTTTTATGTTTTTTCTTCATGATCCCATGTGGAATTAAACTCTTTTATTTAGTATGCTTTCATCTATCCCAATTAATTTATCCACATGGTTGTCCTGAATTTCTCTCTCGCATACTTTTTTATTTCTCCATTGGTGTTTGGACATTTTTATATGTTGATGTCCCATTTACTCATCCATTTTTTATTTTATTTCATCCAAAAAAAATTATTTTTCTTATATATTTTTTTATTACCATTTTGGTCCATCAATGATTCTCCATACTTTGTGTTTTTTAAAATAACTTAACGTCTAAGTCATTGTCGATGCTTCCAATGAAAAATTCCTTATTTTGGCTAAGAGAATCTCATATGGAACTAAAAATTTGATTTTAAAGCTAATTATTATTAAATGTTTTTTGTATTCTCTTTATCTATCTTTGATTTAGGTCAAACATATTGTTGCCCCAAACTTCACATCCATATAGGACCACTAGTGTGACATGTAGGTCGAACAAGGTTCTATTGGTTTTCTAAACCCATAAGTTTGTATTCAAGCACCTATTTTGAGTACAATTCCTACATTTCTCCCAACATGTCTCCACCCCCCTTAAATTATTTTTTCCTTGCATGTCTCCCAACTAAGCTTGTTGTCAAAGTCAAGCCCAAGATACTTGTATTCTTCCACTACTTCAAACAGGGTTCCTTCAAAAAGAACTTAATTTTTTTCTTTGTTATCCATATATAAAATATCATAACTTTTGTTTTGATAATATTCCCTTGCATTTAAACCTCTTGGAAAATAACTCTAGATCCTTCAAATACTCTCTTAGCTTATGCATTGTTTTTTCAATTGAATAAGATCATCTACATATAAAATTAACTTTACAACATAATTAGCTAAGTGGATGCCCCCTAAAGCAATTTTATCCATTCACTCCTCTAGTTTATAAATTTATAGCCCAAACAAGATGGGATATAGAGGACATCCTTATGTGAATCCAATGTTGATTCCAAAACATTATAACGTTCCTTCACTGGTTATGATTTTGGCCCTGATTTTCTCATAAAGTCTATGAAGTGTTGCTTTATACTCATATACAACTCCAAGCTCCTCCATTATACTCTAAAGTTTACTTTCAGGTACCATGTCAAATACTTGTTTGAATTCAACAAAGCAACAATAAGCTTATTCTCCTTGAGTAACCCATACTTTTTCAATCAAGTGTCTAAGATCAATGCAGTGTTGGATAGTACAATGTTTCGATCTAAACTATGCTTGACTTTTTTCCCTTTTTTCCTCTCTTTTTTCCTAGATGCTAATTTTCACTCTACCATTCTATCAAATATATTTCCAAGGAGGGGATTGACCATGATAATTAATTAAGTAGATAGAATATTAATATCCCCACTTTTATAGAGAGGGATAATGACACTAGTCATCCAATCTACAATCTACCAAGGATCCTTCCTGAATGATATCATTGAATAAGATTTTTATTTGTAATGTGAGTTTTTCTAAACATCAATTTAGATATTTAATTTTCATCCCATTTATGTCATGTGTCTTACCCCCTACTAATCTCTTTATACTTTGAGTAGTATCCTTTGTAGAAAAAATCTTGGTTGTGGTGAATATAGGAGGGTCATCTTTATCTTGAAATATTTCATAAATTAGCTTTGTGTACTCTAACCATTTTGTATCTATAATATTTTTATCTAATTTTTTTATTTCTTTTTTGAGATCCCTCCAAAAACACCTTTGAGATTATGTTTTCCGAGAGAAAATAATTATTTTCTCCTTGTGTTCATGTAGCTTTATTTTTTAAACCAAATGATTCTTTCATAAGCCTTTTTGTTTTCTTTGGTCATTCCAAGTCTTCTCAAAGTTCTATTTTTTATCTTGAAATCTTAATCATACCATGTATTCACCAAAAAAATACTTGCACTTTCACTCTTATATCTACCTCGTTTGCATGCATTTAGATCTTTTATTATTGGATAATTGTCTACAGATGAAGTATTATTATTTATTTCTTGAAAATGACATTCAAGCTCTACTTTCAATAATTATCAATTTTCCTTAGTCATGAGGATTCTATTTTTAAGAGATCTATACATTTAATTATGGTGGTCTTGTACTCCCTTTTGATGATTTATGTGCATGTTGAACTTTACATATATTGGATTATGATCTAATTTCATCTCAATAGGGCAATACTTAAATTCAAGCTTCATCAATCTCGGCATAAAGATCAATGAAAAAATAACATATTCTACCATGCTTTGATCATTATAAATTTGACCATGTTCTCATGCCATGAAATATAACCATGTTATACAAACTACATAGTCCTAATAGTTCTACTCCATAATATGTAACTCCCCCTTCCATCTCTTGATTTCCTTTCCCAATGTTGTTGTTCTTCTTCTTCTAACTGTAATGAATTATCTCTGACCCTTACTTCATTACTCAAATTAATATTTTGGTCATTTGTTGTCTGCACAATTAAGCCCCATAGTATCAAGACTTCTCCTAAGGTGTGACTATTTGGTCCAAAAGGGTGACTATATTATTATGTTATTTAAGAAGCTTAATTGTAAACCTGTGAAGGATTAGGGAGACCTTGATAGCCTTGGAATATTGCTAATATTACTTGTTCATGCTTTTCAAAGTCTCATTGAATCATAAACAAGTTTAATCAAGTGGCTACCTATAGACCTTGGCATGATATCTTTATGTATCATGAAGACTTTTGAGGGAGATGGTGTAATGAGATTGATGAGTTTTAAGACACATATATAAGTATGATGATCAATTAAATATTAGTATAAAATATTTCTAAATATATGTAAGGTGTAAAAAATAAGGGTAGAGGGTAGTTCAAGGTGAGCTTGACGATCAAGAATACCACTTATCACTCCTAGAAACAAAAATATGCAATTGTGTAAGGTGGTCAATGAGTCATCCAAGAAGATTAAGAGTTACTCTATGACACATTTATGAAAGAAGAGATCATGCTAGGTGTACACCTATTAACAAAATATTACATAACTGACCACTTGTAAACATTCTTGTTTGGACACTTGGCATCTCTCTCTCTCTCTCTCTCTCTCTCTCTCTCTCTCTCTCTCTCTCTCTCTCTCTCTCTCTCTCTCTCTCTCTCTCTCTCTCTCTCTCTCTCTCTCTCTCTCTCTCTCTCTCTCTTAGTATGCCTAATTTTGGCATTTGTTATATCCTCCACCTAAGTATAGAAAATCCTTGCTCATTTGTATTATTCGATATTTGTTAATGATGTCATGATGATGTCATGGAGGTGTCATGGTGAGTGGATGAGGTTCCTTGATATCCTAAGTGACAATCACAAAGTGTTCAATGTGCTTATCCTAGTATGCTTGAAGTAGGCTTGGTTGATCTTCAGAGTTTGACTATTTAGAGATGATTAGGGATGAGTCTAAAGTATTGAACTTGTGAAATAGGTCCTATAAAAGGTCAAAGATTCATTTATTTATTGTGTGCATAAGATGAATTCATCTAGTTGTCCATCGTTTTCATCTAGACATTTTGGGTCCAATGGTAGAAAATCTAAGTAGATAGTTTGATGATATCGTAATTACCACATGTGAATCAGTAAGGGGGAGTTGGTCATATGGTTGTGATAAAATTAGTCTCAATTTTCTGTGGTCCAAGTCTAAAGTCATTTTATCAATTGAATCCAAATATATGTGTGTGCAAAGTTGGGCTCCTAGGGATTTTAACAGTGCTTTCTATGTTCAAATAGAGTTGAGTAAGCAATTTGGTGATGTTATATCTAGCACGTATGAAAGTTTTAGGATAAAATTGATATATGGATGAATTAACCTATGATATTATATCTTATGAATTAAATCTTAGGTCATTAAACTAATCACAAAAAAAATATGAAAGTGCAAAGTTGGTCTCCCCAGCATTTTGACTATGTTTTCCCAAAATTAGCCAAATTTGCATGTGGCAAGAAAAGCTAAGTAGGTATTTTGATGTAGTCATATACCACATGTGTGGTAGTTTTATAATAATTTTATTATATGGGTTTGCTTATTTTTATGCCTAGTTTCTATGTGCTAATTTTTGGTTCATGCAATGAAGCACATCAAAATATATGCATGTGCAAAGTTGGCCTTCCAGACAGTTCTAGGCATAGTTGGCTATGTGGTAGAAAATTTTGAGTGAGCATATTAATGATGTTATATCTCATATCCAAGAAGGTTCCAAGAGTATTTTAATACATGAATAGGTTCCCATTTTAAATGTGATATTATGGGTCAAATTCTAGATCATGCGTCTAAGCACAGTAAATTTTATTAAGGGTCAAAGTTGGTTTCTTAAACAGATTGCAATGGTCCCCATACTTAGTCAATTTTACATAAAGTTGTTGGGGATCAACCAACAATTTGATTACACTTATGAAAGTAATAAATGTGGAATTAAACTAGATAGATAAGTAACTAGAATGATAAATAGCAAAAAATAAGAGATACAAGAAACCACCCTGAAAACTTGTATTAAACTCTTTACAGAAGGAATACAATTGAAGAAACTTCTTTTCTTCCACACCTCTCTCAGATGTACAATATCTCTCTCTAGATCTCTTTCCCTCAAGAGCTCTATCCCTCAAGTACAATCAACTCCAACAACCTGGATTGATTCACCTATACAATTCTGTACTGTTCTTTCAACATACCAATTACACTACAATACGCTAAGAAGATCTATCCTAATATAGAATTAGGAGACTTGAGCATGCACTTACAACCAACAGTTAAGCCTCTTGAACAAGGGCTCTAAAAATAGTCTTACTAATAATAGAGATGCAGACTTAAGACTACAACTTAATCTCATCATGCAAACACTCGGTTCTGTCCTCAGAAATAGCTCTCTAGACGCACAGGTAACCGACGCCGGTTGCTGCCTGTTTGCGTGTGACCGACGTCAGCCAATCCCTGCCAATGCCGGCATCTCTTGAACTGCACCTGACTGACATCGAGGACTGTGTAAACCTGTAACTTTGGTAATGCACTCCTTGGTGAAGCTTTTAGGCTCCACACCTTAACAATCTCCCACTTGGAGATAAACAGCTGCATTAGTACCTGTACAGCAACATCTTCTAGCTCCTCCATCTTCAACTCAATCATGAAGACCAACAGAAGTTGAATGAAGATTCAACTTCTCCTTTGTAATTGGCTTAGTTAACATATCAGCAGGATTCCTATCTGTATGGATCTTCTCCAGCTTCAACTCACCATCCTCCAATACCTGTCTTATGAAGTGGTACCTAAGTTGTATGTGCTTGGTTCTTGAATGAAAGGCTGAATTCTTAGCCAAATGAATGGCACTCTGACTATCACTGTATAGTCTACAACTCTCTTTCTCCTTTCTAAGCTCTTCCATGAATCGTGTCATCCATATCATCTCTTTGCTAGCCTCTGTGGCTGCAATATACTCTGCTTCTGTAGTTGACAAGGCAACAACCTTCTGCAACTTTGATATCCAGCTAACCACTGTTCCACCTACAGTGAAAACATATCCTGTGGTGCTCCTCCTGTCATCCAAATCACCTACCATATCTGAATCTACATAACCATGTAGAGAAGTATCTGAACCTCCATAGCACAAATGTCTACTGTTGGTTCCTCTCAGATATCTAAGGATCCATTGAACTGCTTTCCAGTGTTCCTTTCCTGGATTGGTCATATACTTACCTACAACTCCCACTGCTTGGGCAATATCCGGTCTAGTACACACCATTGCATACATTAAACTCCCTACTACGAAAGAATATGGAACTTTACTCATGTACTCTACCTCATCATGTGAATTAGGACATTGCTCTTTACACAACTTAAAATTTTCAGCCAAAGGTGTGCTTACTGGTTTTGCATCCTGCTTATTGAACCGTTTCAACACCTTGTCCACATAATCCTCTTGAGACAAAATCAACATGTGATTTTTCTTATCTCTCTTAATGCTCATGAGAAAAAATTTCTTTGTTGCTCCCAAATCCTTCATGGCAAATGTTTGATCTAATTTCACCTTAAGCTCAGAGATATCCTGCATGTGTGATCCTGCAACCAGCATATCATCTACATACAACAATAGAATAATATATCTACCATTATCCAATCTCTTAAAATACACACAATGGTCAGATTGACACCTACTGTAGCCATGCTCAGTCATAAACCTGTCAAATCTCAAATACCACTGTTTAGGAGCTTGCTTGAGGCCATACAAGTTTTTCTTCAATTTGCACACTAACTTCTCCTTACCTTTGACCTCAAATCCTTCCGGCTATTCCATGTATATTTTCTCATCCAAATCTCCATGAAGAAATGTTGTCTTAACATCAAGCTGCTCAAGATGCAAATCCTCAATAGCAACCAAAGACAGTACAATCCGTATAGAATTCATTTTAACAGGAGAAAAAATCTCACCAAAATCAATACCTGGCTTTTGTGCAAATCCTTTCACTACCAATCTGGCCTTATAGCTCATCTATCCATTCTCACCTTCCTTCAATTTGTAGGTCTATTTGTTCTTCAGTGTCTTCTTACCAGCTGGCAACACAACCAAATACCATGTTTGGTTCTCTCTCAAGGACTCCATCCCCTCAACCATGCCACGCTCCCACTGACTCTTGGACTCCACCTATAATGCTTCTTCAAAACTCTCTGGTTCTCCACCATCAGTTAGCAATAAATAGAATAATAAAGGAGAATATCTAATTGGAGGCTTACTTACCCTTTTTGACCTCCTGATGGGCATCTGAGACTCATTCATAGCACGTTATTCACCCAAATTCTCTGACAGTGACCAACCTCGGTCACTTCCAGGCCTATTACTAGCTGACGTCAGTTCTGCCTGACCGACGTCAGTGCCTATCCTGCCGACATCGGTCTCTGTATGACCGACATCAGTTTCTGTCTTGCCAATGTCGGTTCCTACCTTGCCGACGTCGGTCTCTATGTTTTCCTGCAAGTGATTATTTCTTCTTCCCGTGAGCTCATTTTGGACTGTCACCTCGTCCAGTTCTTCATTGCTCTGCCCAGATTGATTTAGCTTCTTCAGCTGATCACTATACATCACTTTTTCATTGAAAACAACATCACGGCTCCTAATTATCTTGTTAGTTCCTAGATTCCAAAATCTGAAACCAAAATCATTTGAGCCATAGCCAATAAACGTGCACCTCAAAGACTTAGCATCCAACTTCTTTCTATTTTCCTTATCAACGTACACAAAGGCTTCACAAACAAAAACTTTGAGAAAAGAGAGATCTACCTTTTTACCTATCCATGCCTCTTCTGAAATTCCACCATCTAGAGCTGTAGAGGGTCCTCTGTTAATCAGGTATACTATAGTGTCAACAGCTTCTGCCCAAAACTCTAAGGGCAAACCAGCATGTAATCTCATACATCTTGCATGCTCTATGATTATTCTGTTCATCTTTTCATCAATTCCATTCTGCTGAGGTGTCCTTGGAACCGTCCTTTGCCTATGAATTCCATGCATATAACAATACCAGTTGAACTTATAGCTACAGAACTCACCACCATTGTCAGATCTCAGGCACTTCAATCTTCTGCCTGTTTCATTCTCAACCATAGCTTTCCAAATCTTAAAAGTCTCAAATACATCAAATTTCTTCTTAATACAATATATCCATACCATTCTTGTAGCATCATCTATGAACAAAACATAGTACTGTGATCCTCCAATAGAAGCTACCTAAGATGGTCCCCACACGTCTATGTGAACAAGCTATAACTTATGATTCTTCTTTGTTGACCCAGTCTTAAGAAAACTCACACTCTTCTGTTTTCCAAAAACACAGTGCTCACAAAAGTCCAAGTCTATGCTTTTCAAATCTGATAGCTTACCTCTTAACTTAAGAATAGACATCCCCTTCTCACTCATGTGGCCAAGCCTTGAGTGCCACAATTTTGCATCCACATTTGAAGTAGATAATACAGAAGGAGAATTGTTAGTAACACAATTACATAAATAGAGAGTACCTACTCTCTTACCTCTAGCCATAACAAGTGCACCCTTGGTCACCTTTCAAGATTCAGCTGTGAGAGTTACTGTACAACCCTCATCCCCTAACTTTCCTGCAGAAATTAAATTCTTCTTCAAGCTAGGAACATGCATAACATCTCTCAAAACCCATGTGTTGCCATTCTGCATTTTTAGCTGCACTTTACCTTTGCCAATAATTTTACAAGGCTCATCATCCCCTAAATACACTATTCCAAAATCTCCATGGATATAGTCACTAAAATATTCTCTATTAGGGGTAGCATGAAAAGATGCACTAGAATCTAACACCCAAGATTCAATATTATTATGCAAAGAGAATATTAAAGCATCTTGTGCAATACCTGCAACCTTTGCTTCTTCTTTTCCTTCATTTTGATTGCCTCCTTAGGCTTTGACCATCAATCTCTGCTTATGTGCCCCATCTTTCCACAATTCCAGCATTGTGGCTTCCTGCCATTTCTGGATTTGGATCTACCTCTCACCTTAGACTTAGATCTTGATCTCCTCTTGCTCTTCTCTTTTTGCCTTCCCCTGCTCTCAAAACTTAAAGCATTCCCTGATGTTTCCTCTTTGCTTTTCTTGTGAATTTCCTCATTCAAGATAACACTAACAACATCCTCTACTTTTAAAATATTTGAAGCAGATGCAGTATTACTAACTGCCATTACTAAGCTATGCCAGCTTTCAGGCAAAGAACATAATATTAAAAGAGCTTTAATTTCATCATCAATTACAATATTGACTAAACTTAATTGATTTACAATTCCATGGAAATCATTCAGGTGATTAGATACAGATCCACCTTCCTGCATATGCAAATTAAATAGCTGCTTCATAAGATATACCTTATTAGAAGCTGAGGGTTTTTCATACAAATTTGCTAAAGTAGTCATCAACTCTACCATTGTCTTTGCCTGTGATAAATTAGATATCACAGTAGATGCTAGACTCAGTCTTATAGACCCTAGAGCCTTTCCATCAAGAACTTCCCATTCTTCATCATCCATGTCTGTGGGCTTCTTTGTAATCCCACCTAACGGTAAGTATAGATCTTTCTGATATAGATAGTCCTCTATTTGCATTCTCCAATGTTGATAATTTTTGTCATTGAACTTCTCCATTCTCAGTTTACTTTCTTCTGCCATTGCTTCTCCCACTCAAATAGAAATCCCTGCAAAAAACCCCCGTGAGCAACCTGTAATCAATACACACTACACAGATCTGAACCACCTGTTAGTGAACCTAAGCTCTGATACCACTTATTGGATATCAAGCTCTAAACCTACAACCAAGGCTCTGATACCACTTGTTGGGGATCAACCAACAATTTGATTACACTTATGAAAGCAATAAATGTGGAATTAAACTAGATAGATAAGTAACTAGAATGATAAATAGCAAAGAACAAGAGATATAAGAAACCACCCTGAAAACTTGTATTAAACTCTTTACATAAGGAATACAATTGAAGAAACTTATTTTCTTCCACACCTCTCTCAGATGTACAATATCTCTCTCTAGATCTCTTTCCCTCAAGAGCTCTCTCTCTCAAGTACAATCAACTCCAACAACCTGGATTGATTCATTTATACAATTCTGTATTGTTCTTTCAACATACCAATTACACTACAATACGCTAAGATCTATCCTAATATAGAATTAAGAGAATTGAGCATGCACTTACAACCAACAGTTAAGCCTCTTGAACAAGGGCTCTAAAAATAGTCTTACTAATAATAGAGAGCAGACTTAAGACTACAACTTAATCTCATCATGCAAACACTCGGTTCTGTCCTCAGAAATAGATCTCTAGACGCACAGGTAACCGATGCCATTTCCTGCCTGCTTCCATGTGACCGACATTGGCTGATCCCTGCTGATGCCAGCATCTCTTTAACTGCACCTGACCGATGTCGGTCGCTCATGACCAACGCCGGTGACTGTGTAAACCTGCAACTTTGGTAATGCGCTCCTTGGTGAAGCTTTTAAGCTCCACACCTTAACAAAAGTAAAGTTTGAACAAATCACAAAGAGATCAAAGGAGTGTGTTTTATTTAATATTTTATAAATTAGAGAGATGAGGATAAGTTCTTTATTTTTAATGATGATCAAAGGTAAAGGATAAGGATTTAAAGGTGAGCAGGCATTCATATGGTTGCAGATCTATGGTGCATAGTAAGTCAAATTGGTTATCCTATTTGATGTTTAATAACATTAAATTTTGATATTATCCTTTGAATATTTATGGAGTAATTTTTTCCAAAGTTTTAGGAGGACACGAGATGAGGTCAAGGTGTTTGATGTTTAACTGTGACCGTTAGAATTCAAATGTTTGAATTTAACACAAGGAAAAAACTAGAGCTCAATATTTTGATAATAAATTTTGATAAGGATGAATTTGAAGGTGATGTAAGAAAAAATTGTAGAGGAATTCATGGTGAATCAAAATAATCTATTTTGAAGGTCTGAGTGTTCGTACAGTCAAAGTTATTGACCTTCAAGGTTGACTATGTGTTTGACATTCATTTGTTAAGAACTTAAGAAGTATAATTGAGCTCGTTATGATGGTATTTAGATGTCTCATGATGACTTAGATATTTTTGAGTGTTGTATACTCCATGAATATGATCTGTATGGTCTTTTTAGGTTTGACCAATGGATATTTTATATGAACAAAGGCTTAGAAGTTGACTGTGTGTCTATTCATGGTGTTCCTATGTACAAGGCTACTGTGTGAGTAGATTGAGCATACGTAGAGGTGAGAAGAGATTACTGTAAGAACTTAAGGATGAATAAGGGGTCATGTGGAGTGGACTCATGTATTTTAAAGTGGTCATGTGTTCTTGTTTTGCTCGATAAAGTTTTAAATGGGTGAATAGGTCTCCATGAGACCTATAAGGGCTTGTATGGCCTAATTGAAAGAAGTTGTTACTTAAGGGTGACCTATGGATGCTATGGCTGACTTATGAGGATGGTATTGATTTGTGTCTTGATGTGAGAGAATATTTAAGGGTTATGTCAAGTCTAATGAATGACTAAGAAGTTGATAATCATGAAGACTCTATATATAGTGAAACCAAAGGAGATGTTTTATAGGCTTGTGTGAGAAGAGTGTTCATTGAAGTGAAGAAGAGAGATAGGTAGTGTGCATGTTGGATGATTTGATGATAAGATCAATTTGAGGACTCTTTTTATCACCTGTATGTCATATTTTTTATGTTTAAATAGTGCCCTTATAGGTTTGTTGGTTGAGTATGAGTGAAGAAGTATAGAGTGATCCAAAAGGTGGTTTTGGATGTTTTGAGTATGTGACCAATGGATGGGTTTAAGATCAGAGCTTGTTGATGATGGTGTGTATGAATTTTAGGTCATATTTTTGATGTCATAATATTTCTCTTATAGGTTTGAAGGTTGAATATGTGTGAAGAGGTATGATTGTGTATATGAGGGCAGATTGAGTGGAGAGAGATTGTGGCATGCTTATGTGAGAGGCATGTATGAGATAGAGAGGGATTTTGTGTATGAGTTATAAAATAAAAGATCCATCATCAAGTGTTTAGGATATCAATTCTAAGGTGGAGGTGTTCACTTCATAGGAGGTTCTAAAGGACTTGATCTTCTTTAGGGGTAGTTGTTCCTTGTGAAACAAGTGTTTCACTAAAGTTCTTTGGTCAAAAAGACTTGACCAAGGTTTTGGGTCAAAAGTAATTGAATAATAGGAGGGTCTAAAGTAATTGATGTTCCTTAGGGTCAGGTGCTCCTTATGGAATAGGTGTTTCACTAAATCTCTGTCAAAGGAACTTGACCAATCTCTAGTTTGCAATACTTTATAAGATAAGTAGTCCAAATGTTTATAGGCTTGAGAGTGGGTTTTATTCTCCAAGAGGGTTTCCCATGTATGTCATGTGTTATGTACTTGATCTTTCATTGTATTTTTTGTTCATTATTATGAATGATGTGTATGCCTCATGAATGTATGTACCGAATGATTAAGGGTTTGAAGGAATAAGAATTGAATTTAGATTATATGGGCTCACTAATTCATCCCCCCAGTGATTATACCTCAAACAATTAATATCAGAGTGGGTCCTTTGAAATAATCTTAACAGCTTGAAGAAGATTCTGAGTAGGTACAAATATGGCTAAATAGTTGAAGAAAGAGAATCAATAGTGGAAGGTTGTGATCAAGGCACTTGAAGAGAAGATATGTACTTTGAATAAAGATGCCTAAGAGGATTAGAATGTTATAAATCATCTCAAAGTTCATCTAGTAGATTCCAATACAAATTTGAGTTCAAAAGAGGAAATTTCAAAATAAAAGGACATCATGTTTGATAAATAAGCTTGTGATAATAGTAGAAAAGATAACATCAAGGAAGAAGAAGTTGATCTAGAATTTGAGCTCATAAGTGCAATTGGTCCACTAAAAGAGAAAAAGAAGAGGAATCATAAAATGAGGAATATAATCAAAGGTCTTGGAGTACAAGTCAATTATCTTAAGGGAAGTTTGTTAGGCAAGTCCAAGAAAGATGAGAATAAATATCAAGAACAGATCAAGTCTATTAAAGTACAAGTATATAAATTGAAAGACATGGCCAACAAGGCCAAAGACGATGAAGAAAATACTAGTATTCTTGAGGACCAAGTAAGGACTACAAGTGAAAATATGATATAAAGATAAGATGAGTACACTCTACTAAAGATTGAGATGAAGTCATTGAAGAGTGAGCATGAGCTTGTTATAGTCAAGTTGGATAAGCTGGACAATAAGCATGAGAATCTTGAGTATGTCAAGGAGATTACAAGCTTTCAAAGAAATGCAAAAAGGTATGTTAGACAACCAAATGCTTTAAGGTATGCTAGTTTATTCCATGGTCATTTTTATATATGTAATAAGTATGGTCATATAACTAAGGACTATAGAAGGAAGTCGGTCAAGTATGGACATTCATCAAACCTTGGAAGAAGGAGTAATTGATCTTAGAAAAGTCATAACTCAGATCAATCAAGAGGTATGTTTAATGATATTGTTTGCTATAGTTTCAATAAAGTAGGACATATTGCCAAATTATGCAAGAATAGTTTGAAGATTCACTCAAGTTTTAACAAAAAGAAATATGCTTCTAAAAGTCACTCAATGGTATTGAGACCAAAGACTATGAAGGATAATCATGATCAAGGTGGATTGCCTGCTATTGCAAAGAAGGAATCAAATACGAAGAAGATATAAAATTTGTCTTTTGTCCAGATAGAAAAGGAAGATCACAATCATCATCAAGCAAAAGGTATGAATGATCTTTCTTGTTTCAAATGTCATAAAGTTGGTCACATTACTAGATACTACAATAATAGGATGAATGAGTTCTCAAAGTTAAATAAGGTATATGAAGCTCCTAGTGTGGAAGGAAGAGGTCACACATGGGTTTGGAAACCTAATTCTATCAGGAGAGATTAGTTTGAGACCAAGGATGGTTTATTTTCCATGATAGATAAAAAGGAAAATCAAGAGTTTATATTGTCAAAATTTATTAACAAATCTGAAGTAAAGAATAAATTCAAGCATTTGTTCAAAATCATTTAGATGATGAGGTAGGACTATAAGTCATAGAAAGGTATGGAGATATGGGATTCTCCTAAGTTTTGGGACTTTTAATCTCTCTATGTGAAAGGGGTGTCTCTATATAGGCTTCAAGGAGACACTTTTCAATCAAAAAAAGCTTGGTGGCTATCAAATATTGTTTGATGAGAAGGTGTGAAAACAAGGTATATTTGTGCATTCATATTTATATATCTATTTTTTGGAGAAATGAAGATTTTGAAGAATCTCAGTGGTCCTATCTTGAGAAGGAGTTAACTTGTTGATCATGGTTTGGTTGCTCTGGTATAAAGGTGAGTGTCAAATATCTATTTGTATATCAATTTATGGTAGATGCCAAGTGATCCTATAAGTTTAAGGCCTCTCTTCTAATCTTATTTCCTAGATCTTTCTAATCATCTTAAGGCTTGTTGAGCAGTTGTGTTCATAGTGTTCTGAAGATGACATGTCTCTATAAAAAGTATTGACTATGATTGGACAATGTTTGAAGACTTGTTGAAGATGTCATGTTCCAAGTGAAGAATGGATTTAAGGGGAGATAACTCAAATAGGTTGAAAATCTTGAAGATTTGTTCATGATGTGAGGGGGAGCATATGTGAGATGTTCTTATCATGATAAAATATTTTGGCGCTCAAAAATGTTTGTGCACTTCTTTATGATGTGATCCAAGTGGTTTTGTGTCTTTATGATCATATTTTTTCCTTTTGGAGGTTTCTGTATGCTCTTAGATTTATTTGTCTTTTTATTGGTCAAAATCCATGTTATAAGAAGTCAAAGTTCCCAAAGATGTGAAATCTCAAATCTTGGTGCAGAAGTGTGTGATGATTATCTCCAAGTGTGCATTAATTTTTAGAGTAAGTATGTTGTATAAGATGAGATAGGTGATGAAAATTGGTGTGCTTGAGGGGGAATATTAGAGTATTCTAGATATGGAGTTTCAGGTCTTGAAGGTGCATATACTTAAAATTTTGGGCTCTTCAAGTTCTAGTTTGGGCTATAAGGAGTCTAGATAGACCTACTATGAAGATTTGATGTTTTTGCCCAATTTCTCCAAAATAACAAGGCATGATTATTTCAAGGTGAGTTTTTAGGTTGGTTTAGTACATGTTGTATTTAGTTAGTCGCATGAAGTTTTGTTAGTGGTCCTTGAGGTGGTTTGAGAAGAGAAGGTTAGTAAGCATGTGTGGTGGTTCTTCATGGTGTATGGAAATCTAAAGATGATCAAGTGATGAAATTGATCCAAAATATTAGGAGGATTCCCTCTTAGATGTCTCTTGGTAAGTTCCACTATATTTTAGTGTTTTTTATGTTCTTTCTTCACTAGTTGCAGTGCTTGGTTGAAGAAGAGTATTGGCATATTGCAAGAGGAAGTTGGCAAGGCAAGAAAAGGTAAGGTTGAATTTTTACTATTTTTACAAGATGGTATTATCCTATTGATAAGTATTTTTAGGTCCTTAGGATCAAATGGTGCCCAATTTGTCATTGTGTCAAAAGGGGAGAAATTTCATATTGTGAGAGTGCTTGAAGAGAGAAAATGAAGGTGAGATGTATATTATTTTATGATGGGTGCTGACATAAATGACAAAGGGTGATATTTTTAGAGAGTTTTCAATGATGTCATGGAGGTTTCTAGGTTAATGCATGATGTTCTTTGATATTCTAAGTGATAATGACAAAGTGTGCAATGTGTTTCTCCTAGTATGCTTGAAGTAGGCTTGGTTGATCTTCAAAGTTTGATTGTATAGAGATGACTAGGAATGAGTCTAAAGTATTAATATTTTGAAATAGGTCATATTAGAGGTTAAAGATGAATTTATTTCTTGTGTGCATAAGTGTAATTCATCTAGTAGTCCATAGTTTTCATCTAGACATTTTGCATCCAATGGTAGAAAATCTAAGTAGGCAGTTTGATGACATCATAATTACCATGTGTGGATGAGTCAAGGGGAGTTGGTCATATGGTTATAATCACATTAGTCATAATTTTCTATGGTCCAAGTCTCAATTCATGTGATTATTCTTAACCAAATATATGTGTGTGCAAAGTTGGGCTCCCAATCATTTTGACAGTGTTTTTTATGTTCAAACAAGAGTAAGTAATTTGGTGACATCATATCTTGCATGTATGAAAGTTTCAAGAGTAATTTTATATATGTATGAATTAACTTATGAGATAATATATTATTAACTAAATCTCAATTCATGCAACTAAATGTGATAAAATATATGCAAGTGCAAAGTTGGTCTCCCAGGTAATTTGACAGTGTTTTCCCATAGCCAAATTTGCATGTGGCAAGAAAAGCTGAGTAGGCATTTTGATGGAGTCATATTTCACACATGTGGTGGTTTCATAATGATTTGATAAAATGATTTTATTCAATTATATTCCTATTTTATATGTGCTAATTTTTAGGTCATGCGATGAAGTGTATCAAAAGATATGCATGTGCAAAGTTGGCCTTCTAGGCAGTTTTAGGCATAATTGGCTTTGTGGTAGAAAAATTTGAGTGAGAATATTAATGGTGTTATATATAAAATTCAATAAGGTTTCAGGATCAGGTTGATACATAAATATATTCCCATTTGAAATGTGATCTTATGGTTCAAATTCCAAATCATGTGTCTAAGCGAAGCAAAAGTTATTAAGGATCAAAGTTGGTATCTCAGACAAATTGCGATGGACCCCATTGTTAATTTTACACAAGGTAAAGTTAGATCAAATATCAAGAATATAAATGGAGCACATTTTCTATAAGATGTTAGGAATTAGAGATATGATTAAAATTTATCAATTTTTAATTTTGAGCAAAGGTAAAGGATAAGGATATAACGGTGAGCAGGCGTTCGTATAGGTGCAAATCTATGATGCAGAGTAAGTCAAATTGGTCAACCTATTTGATGTTTAATATTTTTAAAGTTAAATATTATCCCATATATATCTATGGATCAAGTTTTTGAAAAGTCTTTTGAGGATACAAGATGAATTCAATGTGTTCGATGTTTAATTATGACCACTGGAATTCAAATGTTCGAATTTAACACTAGGAAAAACTAGATCTCTATATTTTGGTAATAACTTTTGATACAAGAAAGAATTTATGGTGATGTAAAAAAAATTGTATATTAATCTATGTCACATCCAAATAACCTATTTTTAAGTTTTGAGTGTTTGTACAATCAAATTTATTAAACTTCAAAGTTGATTGTGTTTAATGTTCATCAATTAAGAACTTGAGAAGGATAATTAAGCTCATTCTGATGGTATTTCGATGTTTCATGATGAATTATATATTTTGGAGTGTTTTATACTCCATTAGGATGATATTTATGGTTTTTGGATGTTTTACCAATTAATATTCTATATGAACAAAGGCTTATAAGTTGACTATGTGTTTGTTCATGGTGTTCTTGTGTACAAAGCTACTGTGTGAGTAGATTGAGCATACACAAAGGTGAGTAGAGATGACTGTAATCACCTGAGGATGACTAAGGGTTCATTTTTAGTGGACCCATGTATTTTAAATTGGGCTTGTGTTCCTATTTTTCTTGATGTCATGCTACATGGGTGAATAGGTCTCCATGAGACCTATAAGGGCTTGTATGGCCTAATTAAAAGAATATGTTGCTTAAGGGTGACCCATGGATTCTATGGCTAACCTATGAGGATGTTATTGATCCATGTATTTATTTGAGATAATCCTTAAGGGTTAAGGCAATTCTAACGGCTGACCAAGAATTTGGTAATCATGAAGACTCTATATATAGTGAAACCAAAGGAGATGGTTTATAGGCTTGTGTGAGAAGAGTGTTTGTTGAAGTGAAGAAGAGAGATAGGTAATGTTCCTATTGGATGATTTTATGAGAAGAGTAGGTTGAGGACTATGTGTATAACCTATAGGTAATATTTTTGATGTTTTAATAGTGCCCTTATAGGTTTTTTAGTTGAGTGTGAGCGAAGAAGTGTAGGGTGATCAAAAAGGTGGTTTTGGATGTTTTGAGTATGTGCCCAATGGATGGGTTAAATATTAGAGCTTGTTGATTATGTCATAATAGTGATATTTTAGGTTTAAAGGTTTAATATATATGAAGAGGTATGAGAATGTATATGATGGCATTTTGAGTGAAGGAAAGAGATTGTGGTATGCCTATGTTAGAGGCATGTAGGAGATAGAGAGGGAGTTTGTGTACGAGTTAGAAAATTAGAGATCCATCATCAAGTGTTGAAGACATCAATTCTGAGTTTAAGGTGTTTACTTAATAAGAGGGTCTAAAGGACTTGATCTTCCTTATGGGTAGTTTTTCCTTGTGAAACAGGTGTTTCACTAAAGGTCTTTGGTCAAAAGGACTTGATCTTCTTTAGGGGAAGATGCTCCTTGTGGAATAGGTGTTTCACTAAATCCTAGTCAGAGGGACCTGACTAATATTTGGTTTGTAATACCTTATAAGACAAGTGGTCTAAGTTTTTACATATTTGAGAGTGGTTTTTATTTCCCAAGAGAGTTTCCCACGTATGTCATGTGTTATGTACTTGATCTTGAATTATCTTTCTTATTCATTGTTATGAATGATGTGTATGCCTCATAAATGTATGTATTGAATGATTAAGGGTTTGAAAGAATTATAATTGAAATTAGATTATCCAAGCTCACTAATTCACCCCCTTCTCAGTGATTTTACATCTAACATGTATGCCTTTGATCAATGAAGTCTACTGGTTTTACCTCCTTCTATGACTATACTTAGTATGTATATATGGATAGTTGATATTTTTAATTGATTTGTTTAGTCTTCCTTGACATGTTGTCTTATTAAAACACATATATCTAGTTAGAAAGCTTCTCTTGTAGGTCATGTGAAGTGTTCAAGTGAAATGTAAGGGTTGAGTGATTTTACCTATTCATTAGTATCATTTTAGACCTCTTGATTATCCCTCATAACCTAAGAATTCATCACAACCATCGCATTGAAATATTGATGTAGGAGATTAAGATTAAGAGTAGTGTATGTTCAAACTAGTCTCATGGTTGATGTGTACATTAAGTTGGTTGGTAATGGTTAATTAGTTTGGTGTATCACCTCCTTAGTTAGGTTCCTTTCATGTTATCCTTCTCCTTTTTCCTTAAAATATAGTAGTGTAGAGTTTTGAGCCTAATTTATACATCAAGGGGATACAATCCTATAATCTAGAGATTCAATCCACCTATTAGGCCACCCATAACCTAGGATTGTCTCCATGTTACCTTAATTTTTGCAAGCTTGAAAAACCTTCCAAGGGTACAAATTTGGGTGATAACAGTTTTGGCACACCTGGTGGGACAATGTCCAAAGTGGTTGAATGATTATTGGTATTGTCCTTCAACATATCAACCTTTTGAGGCATTTCAATAAACATCAATGGCAACTCCAAATGAATCTCAACTGGTTTAAGCAACCTAGGTGCTTAGAAATCAAAAAATTGTTATGTATCATTACTCATATGATCAAAATGTTGTTACAAATTTAAAGAGCAGAACATAAATCAGTACATAGAGAGAATTTTTAATCACACAAAATATTTTATATACTCTAATTAATTCATTGAAACATAATACAAATATATAGGATAATATTTCCTATAATAAGGGATTTCCAAAATTCTCAAGCACTTACCCATAACACAATAATATATTACAAAAACTCTTTGTAATATATATCTAATAACAAACACTATATGCAATAATATAATATCTATTTAATCTCATAATATTATTATACAATAAAATTTTGATTAACCAATTACTAATTACTAACTAAACTATTATTTACCTTTCAATAAATACCCATAATGTAAAATATAATTCCTAACATTACCCCCCATAGTTTTTACATGGTGCAAAAACATTCACACTCTTATCTACAGTATGCTCACCCACTATAACATGCTCTATTTGGCTCATGACCTTGATATAATGAGAGCCTCACTCCTCCCAAGGTTTTATAGGTTTATCACAAACCTTGACATGATCAGGCACACCATCTACCTCTAAGAATTGGTACCAATAGAAATATATGCCATAGCATACTCTTAGCTCTGCATACTACTGATGTAATCTTACTGCACATAACCACTACTATGTGAATAAATGCATCCCGCATTTAATTTACATGATCACAATGGATGTGTCACTGGGGGTCATCTCCATAAATAAGTAAGGAAATCATGGGATCTCTGTAGTAGCTCCTCTCCTAACTATTTCCAAAACATTGTTCACCTTCTATGGTTTTCTAGATTTCTACCACAAACCCTTTCAAGATCCATGAACTAACTTACATTGATGTTTTCTATCTTTTCACAATGTCTTCACATCAAGGAATTATGTTTAAAATTACATGCAAATTAAAAATCTTGAACAAGCATATTCTTCTATTCTTATTTTACAAACACAGCAAAAATGAAAAACACACTAGACAAAATGTTACACATCATTGGTGTGACCCCATCATTGTTGACTGATGAGAGGTCACTAAAAGACCTCCTTATTTCATGTATCCTCCAACCTTCAGTGGGTAAATCTCTTTACTTAAATGATGATGTCGTGAAGCTCATATTCATTAATTTTCTTAGGTAAATCCACCCTATAATGCGAATGTCAAGTACAATCGAAAATGCATCTGTGTACAATTTTTTTAATTTTTTGACACTTTTGATGATTGAGACTTCTAGACACTAAATCATAATTATTAACATACTTAAAAATATGACTTAACTCTTTTGATATTTTTGATGAACTTTGGACCCAAATAATTTTGATGACTTTTTTACTTTTGACAATTATTGACAATAACAAAAGACTTGACTTTTAAAGTCTTTTGAAAATGACTCAAAAATATAAACACACAGACCTATTTTATAAAATATAATTAGACTTATTGACTCTAATGACATTTTTTAATTTTTGAATAGATATTTTAACATGACACAAAATTAATATATAATTACTTTGTTACCACCTAAAATAACTATAAATAACTTTGAATTTAACTTTGAATTTAATTGATTCTTGGACGTGTA
This sequence comes from Torreya grandis, assembly GCA_037957365.1. Taxonomy (NCBI): domain Eukaryota; kingdom Viridiplantae; phylum Streptophyta; class Pinopsida; order Cupressales; family Taxaceae; genus Torreya; species Torreya grandis. Next base: position 2,555,718 of record JARHVA010000877.1, on the reverse strand, counting down.
GGGAGATCATGGATCTCAAAAGGAAAGTGGAAACTATGGAAGATACTCTGAAAGCTGTATGGAACAAAATTAACAATATGGAAAATCAAATAAGAGATATCCCAGTCAAGCTCAAAGCCTACGAGAATAACCTCCAGGAACTCATTAAGGACAACAGAACGAAAATGGAGGAAGTTACGTCCAATATTTGTGCTGATGCTGTCAATATTGGAAAAAGAGCTAACAAGGAGACCAAAGCCTTGGAGGGACCTAGCAAAAGGATGAGACAAAGTTCAAGAAAGAAGGCTACACAAGAAGGAGCCGTGCTGGCGGCAACCACTACCCAAGATACTGTTGTGAAAGGAAAAGAAACTATGAAAATGATATTGGAACTGGATGAATAGTCTGGTTCCTCTTGTTGGTTATGTAAACTGGTCCTGTTCTATGGTTTCTTTTTGTAATCTTCTGCCTTTGGTGTAGCCAGATCTTTGTTAAATCTGGGTTTTGACCGGTTGTCTTTTTGGTGGTTTCAGGTCCATTAAAAACATGTTTTTGCTACTTCCTTGTTGTAGTTTTTAGGCCTTGCTTGTGGTCTTGGATGCTCTTTCTCTCTTTCCTTGTACTAGGGTTTCGGGGCCCCTTCAAAACCTGCTTTTACCATAATCTAAAACTTTAAATTTAACTAAAAGACAAACTTACAATGATTTTGACTACTGATGCTAAGACCAAATAAATCAAACTAATTATGCATACAAAATTTAAGATCATGATCTAATAGATGCATGTGAGCTGATGCACCAAAAAGATTCTTGCATGTATTGACAGGATGTCAAGCATACCTTAAGATAGTGGTTACATGATAGACTCACGAGCTAGATCCAACATAGCTTCAAGTCATTGTAGTGTACCAATTTGTAGCATAGAAAATTATCATGCTTCACTCAACGCTTGGTCTACACCTATAGATCCAATAAGCTATATTGAATTACTAAGAGTTGATTTGATGCCACTGTTTGTTCATCAAAAGAACTATGCACTATTCTATTGTCATTGTGGATGAATATAATGTTGGCTTAGCAGTCCATTGTAGATTCATCAAGCTAGAAGACAAGGTTTTGTTGGCACTTTTGCATTCAAAGCCTAATCTTGGAAGAGCTTTCATATCAGTGGTGATGTATTTATTATGTTGTCACTGAAAGTTTTTAACATAATAATCAACCATCATATTATCTTTTCATAGACCATTCTTTGCTCAAATCTATGATTAATAATCATTTGGGACTTTACACATACAAAATTTATCAAATAAATTAAATTTTCTTCTCTCACAAGAAAGCTATCATCCTTAGGGACAAAATGTAGTGCAGCTTCCCCTCACATGATTTCATATTTCCATAGCTGATAAAAATTTCTACTCTAATACCACTGTTATGAATTTAAAGAGTCAAACACAAATCAATATAGAGAGAGAATTTTTAATCACACAAAATATTCTACATGGTCTAATTAATTCATTTGAACATAATACAAATATGTAGGATAATATTTCCTATAATAAGGGATTTCCAAATCCCTAAAAACTCTCAACCACTTACCCATACAACAATAATATATTACAAACTCTCTTTCTAATATATATCTAATAATAAACACTATATGCAATAATATAATATCTATCTAATATCATAATATTGTTATACAACAATATTCTAATTAAATAATGACTAATTACTAACCAAATTACTATTTACCTTTTGGTAAATACCCACAATGTAAAAGCTTATTCCTAACAAATATTTCTTGTGTACCTTCATATTAGTCTCCTCAAGTACCTCTCAAATATTTGCCTACCAAGTTTGCCAATAGCCCACCTATCCCTCTAATCAACCTTGTCAAAGCTACATTTGTCCTTCTTCATTCTTATCTAGCTTTAAACAAACCATACTAGACCCTGTAATTATGATGACAATGACTAATAGATAAGTATAACATGGTGTAGCTTATCTTGTACTTATCTTGTATATCCCATTCAATAGGTCAAATATCTCTTGCAAGGATTTTGGAGAGTGTGGGCAGGTATGGATAAAGAAGATCATCTAGCCAATGAAAAGTTAGAGATTAAGGGGATGATACACTTAGTGGAATATAGGCTAATGAGGTGAGAAAGAGGGCATATCTTTGAAAATTAAAAACCTTCTTATGTCTCTTCTACACCCAAGTTTCAAACCTTCATTCCTAAAGAAGAACCTAGCCCTATTCAAGTAACCCTTACTCTCCCTCAAGAGCCTCAAACCATTCCTTCATGGAGGTCCTCTTAGACTAAGACCCTTGATTATGTCATGCCTACTCTTGATAAATATCCTTATCCCATGCCAATCCAAAGTCAAGAAAAGGAGAATTTTATGTGAGTCAATCCAAAATATCTCCCAAGTCCTTCAAAAGCTTCACTTAAACTCTAACATGAGGTTATATCCATCTATGAAGTTCAATAAACCTCTAAGTTTGACAAAGCAATTAAAGAATAGAAATAGAATAATAAATCTTCAACTGAGTTCTCTTCTCCATCCCTTAAAGAGATTCATGATCATCCTAGTGCTTCTAAGTTATAAGTTGGAAGGACACTCTAGCAAGTTTAAAGAAAGATAGTGAAGTCTCTTTCCCTCCCATGCTCTCATTTTGTGAAGGAGAATCAGTTACATTTAGTGAAGAATATGGATGCTAAGATGTGAAGGAGAGTTTGTCAAATCTAGGTGATGAGGTGGTAGCTTTTGAAAATGAATATCAATCAGCTATAATTAAGTCTCAATAAGGTTATGATGATAGTGTTTATAGTTTGTATGGTGAGAAAATATTTCTTGGTACTCCTCTTTATCAAGAAGGAAGGAACTTAGCCTTCAAGGATGATGAGATAAATTATCTTGATGGTGGAGTGTAAGCTAGCATGGCAATAATCCCTTGTCAAAGTGATTTCATTGAAAACACCGAAGAAGAAGATGTTGATCAAACATGGCAATAGTTGTACCATAGTTTCATGGAAGAAATGGACTTACTTGGTAAGCATATGACCCCTCTTGAGCATGAAGATGAACATCAACATGAAATTGGTGATGTTGAAAACCTCCTAAGAGAGGATTAATTAGATTTGGAATAGCTTAGACATTATCAGTTGAGTCTTCAATGGAAATAAGAAATTCCATTCTTCATGGAGGAAGAGGAAGACCAATCTAGCTCTTATGGATTGATCCTTGATGAATAAGAAGATAACTTTCATACTTTTCATAAATCTTTTCAAGAATTTGATCGGCCTATTATCCCTCAATAGAATAGAAAGATTGAATTTGAACTTGACATGCTTTCAAGTGATGAATAATAAGATGCCTTTTGGAATGAACTAGAAACATTTTCTTCTAATTTAGATAGTGAACCTATATCCCATGAGGAGAGTGCTAATAATGATGTCTTGGCCAATTATATGATCAAGTGATACATGAGAAAGCTCTTAAAGAGAACACCATGTTTTATGACCTTTTTGAGTCTCATGAGCAAGTTCAAGAAGGCCTGGAATATATGTGTAAGTCCTATTTAAAAATGTTCAATGAGTTTGAAGAGATTTATAGGCTAGCATCTCAACAAGAAGTTGTTGATTAAAAGTTCAAATTTCTTAGCAAGCCAACAAGTCTGATTAGCCATCACCAAGAATTTCAAATCCAAGGTGTTGCAAGGTATGATGAATATAACACTCTTTAATATTAATATAAGATAGAGTTTGAAAATTCAATAGAATTTGAGGCTCTTTTTTCATTTATAAATCAAGGTATGATCATATTGGATCTATCCAACATTGTTAAATGTGGTCAGTAACATGAGGTATGCCTTGAACCACAAAATGAGTATGTCTACATTAGAGATATGTTTACTGATGATCCACTTGAGAGCTTTCCAATCATGTTGGAAATCAAGAAGCATGGTCCATCAAATGTCACAATCAAAGGGTAGCTTGTTCCATAATATGTCTCATCTCATGAAGCAGTTGATCTAAGAATCTTTCCATGTGACCCTAGAGGATAAAGATATGCAGGTTAGTTGTGTATATTAGTTATTTTCCTTGATTTCCCTAAGATCTTATTATCACAAATGTATTGTCTTATTTTTTGATTGTGTGTTGTCTTTTGTTTTTGTGTGTTTAGGAAGGTAAATTCTATCTTTTATGGTCTCAAGAGATTACAGTCAAATAACAAGGTCTAATCAGGTCTAAGTTTGGGTGACTATTGACTCCAATGCCCAATGGATAGACTAGGTAACGGGTCTAAAGTGCATAAAAATCATGCAATCCTAGGAGATCACCAAATGTGTTATCCAAATTTGTCTACTATATGTGATTCTAATCAAAAACTTATTATTTATCCCATATTTAACTTGATTGATAGCTTTAAAGGTGTTTTGTCTTGTTCATATCTTGTCTTGTCATGATAGGTTGTATTGTTGTCCTAGTAGTGTTATAGGTATCCTAGGGTGGCATAGCCAAAACATGAGGTTATGATCCTAAAATGGTTGTCTATTGGTTGTAACTTGGCCTTTATACATGTTTAGCAAATGTTAAGGTAACTTCGCATATGTTAATGTATTTTGAAATGTTAAGGATCTTATGATGTTTGGCTTGCTCAAGTCAATATATTATGTTAATACTTACACACAATGTTTAAGTACCAAATTCAATATGATAGGCCTTTATATAAATAATATATCATGTGAATAGGGCCATCAAAGGTGGCATAAGATTCAAGTTAAATTGTAAAAAGATAGTTCTTCAAGTCATATTTATCGCTAGTTTAAAATGATAAAGGTGGTGGGCTAGTCTATGGGCTAAAAGAACATCTCTTCCATGAATTCACGTGTTAAAACATTTTTAAAAAGGTTGTTTCAACATAATATGGTAGTTATAGGTCATAAAAGTGATCAAATGTTGTAGGTTCAATGTCCAAAGGAGTATAATCACTTTTGAGAGGGTAGTTTTAGTCACTTGTACAAATTGGGAGGATCACCTTTAGGAGTAAATGCATGAAATGGAGTCTCTTCACCTCCCTCAGATAAATTTCATGAATAACAATCTTTCACATATATATATATATGGTAACAAATGCATTAGATTTTCCATCGACCTCTTGGCAGTCTCACCATAGCCATTTTCATATGCTCAATTTGTATAGAGGAGAGAGAGTGGTGACCAAAAATATTGGTTAGATAGGGGGGCCCTAGTAGCCTTCAATTTTATGGAATTATTTCTTTGATCCATTTCCCCTCATTTATTAACTATTGCTACAAAGTTAGGGTGCTAAAAACTACCTATCAACCCTGTAGACTTAGTTTCTAGAAGTTTCAGAGCAGGAGTAAGACAGTGAATTAAACGGATTATTGAAGGAGGTCATGTGGATATTAAATATCCATATCATAAAATTTTCTATTACTCATTTTTCATGTGTGATACTCTAAATAAGCAAAACCTCCATTCATGTTGAGTTGCAGGTAAGAGCATGACCTATTAGAGGTCATTGTGAGGAAGGATGGGTGGTTTAATGAGTTGGTTAACTTTAAATATCATCCTCTCCATTATTATGATTCCCTCTCTATCTATTATTAACCTTTTATCACCTCCTAAATATCCCTCTTGGTTGGTTCAATGAACAAGCCTTTAAACAAGAAGTAACCACAGGTCTCAATGAGGTGTAGGCAGTTTTATTAATGTCTATAAGAGTTTTCATATTTTAATGGTTTGAATCAATAAATATATATTGTATTTAAGTCCCTCAAATCAATATAAGTCACTCTCAAGGTGGAAAGTGTAATGTAAAAAGTCTCAAGCATGATAGTCTAAACACAGGCTTTACCATTATCTCATCAAAAGAGAAATAAGGACTACATAGATAAAAAGATGTTGAGAGGACCCTCTAAGTGGATTTTTGAGAAGTTTAACCATTTAAATTATGTTGAGGGTTAAATTAGGTTATTTTTTAACATATATAACTCAAAAATAACTTAATGGATTCTTAAATTAAAATGGATGTCGACCTGTAGGTCCACATCCCTAACCAAAAATGAGTTGTTTACAAAGAAAACAAGTCATTTGAGGAAAATTGGTCTGAATTATCATGAATACCATGATTAAATCATGTGGATTTAAGGATAAATTGTCATGAATATCTAACCACACCAAATATGCAATCTCAGTCATCCTTAAGAACCTATAGGCCTGCTCCTACAACTGAAGAGGTTTGAGAGTGTCTTGGTTATGAAAATAAGGTAGTAGACTAAAGGATAACTTTAAAACACCTTTCATTAAATTTTTAAATATCATAATGATGATAGGATAACTCTTATTGTAAAATACACAACCCTAGATCAAGGTGGGGAAGGTCTTGAGATCCAATGATGCCTATAGGTCTCACAGGCAAAAAATGGGAAGGATACACACTAGTGAGTGGAGGGAAGAAGACTAAAAAGTTGTATGGAGTTTAATATAAGCATTAAATAACTTATATTATCAATTAAACTCACCAAAGTATCAAGGCTTCAGTTGAAGAGCACTCATTTTCAAAGTTCCAGTCAAAGAAACCTAATGCACATTTATAGGTTTTCTATGGTAAAATGAGGAAAAGTGCATTAAGTGTATTGAATAAAGATTGGAAAAGAAAATGAAAGATTCAAATAAATATGTATATAGAGTCAAAAAAAATTTAAGGCTTCCAAATGGCCTCAAGATTGAATAAACCCAAGTCTAAGGGCAAAAGGACACCTACAAGCCTAAAACCCTCAATGGGTATATTACAAGCAGGAAGGCCAAATCTTGAACACAATAAGAACTAAGTATACTAAAATAAATGAAGCTAAAATCATTATTATAGGTGAATAAAATCTCATAATAACTATTATATTCAAAAAAATGCAATTTGAAGAGATTTTAGGACTAAACCATTCTCTTGGTCTCTCACAAAGTCCTCCATGCCCGAGAGGTCACTTAAGAAGCTTATAACTCTGTGGAGGAAGTGCATGGTGGAAAATGGTTATTATATGTGGTGAAGGGTGTCTCCTACCCAAAACCCCTATAATTTATTCTATGATCCAGCCCCACACCTCTATAAATAATCATTAAGATTCCAAGCATCTCAACCCCTCTTTTCACCTTGTGGAAGAGCTGGAGAGAGCACAGTATTTTGCTTGGCACATAAAGGATGTTTTGCATGAATAAAATTTAAATTTTGATGTTATTTAAAGGTCACTCCACTTACATCTTATGTCATTAGGAGAGACAAAGAGGCTTTTTCCTCTATGAACCATTGTTAAGAGCAAAATTGCTCTAAAACCCTTGATAAACCCTTCTAATGACCCAATGGTAGAAATTGGTCTCCTAAGTACCAAACATGTATTGGATGAGCCCTAAAATTATCTAAGACACCTTCATACCTCTCCTAATCATATTTTCAAGTCACTAGTTGACACTGTACATTGAGATTGTGTGAAAATGACCTAAGACTCATGGCTATAGGCTTATTTGTGAGCATGGAGAATGGTGTTAGTGTTGACGCAGAAGATCGCACCCTGGGTAGGAGGCTAAGCTCCTACCTTCTTCACGCAACTATGGAAACTCCCCTCTCACCTGTAGGACTAGTGAAGCTGGAGGGGAGAGTCTCTAAATAAGGGCTAGCTCCCTTTGATGCATCATATTCGTTCCAACAATTGCTAACACATATATATACATATATATAATGGGGGGGATGAAAAGGGAGAAAAATTGCAGGAAAGCAAACTACTCTAAAGGAGGTGATGCACCAAAACAAATTTGACCTTCTCACCCTCACACTAAAATTAGACAAACACAGACATATGCTTCACACTTGGCAGAAGGACCAGGCTGCAAGAAACTTGGCAGGGAGGCTTTCATGGAAAATACAAAAAAATAGGGATTCACCAAGGTGCTGTGAGATGCACATTGTAAGTAATTTCTTCTATTTCTACACTTCCAAATATAGCTCTCCTTGTTAGCTGTATAAATGGCACCTTGTAGACAACATATATGTTGATGTTTGGACTTGTGAAAGCATCAAGAAATAGTGACTAAACACAAACTAACACTCAAGACATACACAGAAATATCTATCCAAGATAGAGGTAAAAAATGCATTTATTGATTTAGGTGAAATTTTGCCAGGGCTACGCCTTACAAATGTGGAAGATCCTCTCTCAAAATGACAAGTCCCAATATATAGGAGAAGAAAGGAGGCCCCTTTTGGTGCCCTTTTTTACAAGTGGTCCATTTGCATCCCCTCATTGGGAAGAGCATGCTACCTAAAAAATAAATGCTATGTCGACCCTGACTTTGACTTCAAGCATTTATTGACATGGCCACACTATTTCCTCATTAACTGAGGCTACTTCTTGAAGGCACCTACGTAGCTTGTCTGCTCATAAATATGAAATGAAGAAAAAAGGGTCGCACGATTGGTCGTTTGTGTCTTCTAATGGTCAATTTGTAGCTATTGTTTCACCTACTAGAGTAACTTCTTGAATCGGTGCTTCCCTTCACCACTTGGACTATCTGCCTAATCCATGCTTGGCACTTTGTCTTTTCCCTATCTTGTCTCTTCTGGCTCCTTTGGCCCTCGACGGTGATCTTCTGGCGGGTCGCTGCATTTTTGGGCCTCCTTTCATGGTTGGCATCCCTTTAGTTTGAAAGCAAATAGCTATTTCATTTTGTTAATTTTGACATTCACATGGCCATCATCACTTTGAAAACCAATAGCTAATTCACTTTCTTAAGGTTAATGACTTTCAGGACGTCACCGTCCCCAACAAAATGTCATCAGGTCCTTCTCTGGCTTCTCTACGGGCTTTATCCTCCTCGGCCTTCTCTGCGGGTCTTTTTGCTTGAAGTCCTTTCCTAACACCCTCCCGAAGGGAAGGTGACCCTTCAGCCTTTGCTAAGTGCTCTTTTATTTGGGCTGAGAGTCCCCCGCAAGGGCACCTGCCCTTCGAGGTCCTTCGGCGGGTTAATATGCTCTTCCAGATCATTTCTCAGGTTTCTGCAGACTTTTGTTCGTGGACATTTTCTCACAGACTTTTGTCTGCGGACATTTGTCTGTGGACTTTTGTCCACGGATAGTCTGCTCCGGCCTTTTTTTTAAGTGCAGCCCGAATTCATTCAAACTTTTTGTCCAAAGGAATTCCTTTAGACAAAAAGTCTGAAGGAATTCAGGACTGTGCCTTAGTTCAAATTCTAAAAGTTAAAACATCCTTTTGTGATCCCTTTGAAGTGTTCCATACCCTTCACAAGGGCACCTACCCTTGGGCTTTGGGGGCACCTCGTTGAACCAACCCATTGAACCAAATTGGTTCAACGGTTCAACGTTGTGCACCGATGAACCTACCAATGAGCCGACTGATTGAACTAAGCCGATTGAACTAAGGCCGATGAACCAAGTGGTCTATTGAACCAGAAACTGAACCAATGTGTTGAACCAAGCCAAAGAACCATGGCATTGAACTTGTGCAAGCTAAAATTGACTAGCTTTGAATAGCAAGGGAAGAAGGGGACCGATTTTGGCCTGTTGGGCAAGAATGGTCAACAAATTGGTGACTCCCAGGGGAAGCATGCTTGCTATGCTTAAAGACCAATTTCCTTGCAGTCCATTAGGAATAGAGTCAGATGCAGCTATGAAAGAGTTAGCAACATCCCCAAAAGATCTGAGAATTAGACATGAAGCTTTTTACCCCACATGAAAAGGGAAACACACAAGGCTAAAAAACACTACCTGTGCAAACTGCACTTAGGGAAAGCAGGAAAAGAAACTGAAAACAAACTACTATATATAGCTAACCAAGAATGGTGGCCTCCCTCCTGGATCAAAGGGAAAATTTCTTAAGTCCCCTTCCTAGCAAGAAGACTTATGGTGCCAGGCAAGTAGCTGAATGAAAAGGAGATTTGGTGACCTGCTCCTCTTGCCTGTCACCTGAGTTGGCTAGTATTCGAGTGGATCAGATTCAAACATGCTTCCAACATATATGTACTCTACTTGTCCTTGGAAGCTTGTTGAATGCTAGTCCCTCATATTGGTGCTCTTCACCAAGAAATCAATGGTTGTTGGCTCATCACCGTTATCCCTTCGATATGCACATTCCCCTTACAGTGTATCATGGTCTGACTTGTTTCCTTCTGCCTCATTGAAGACTTTGTCAGACCCATCCTCTGCTTCCTTTTGGCCTTCTTGAAGAAGGGTGACTATGGTGATGTCTAAAATGGACTCACAAAATGATTGTTCATCCCATAGAACATCACCTCTATGTTCAAAGCTCTCTTCTTCAAGGCATTCCTCCAGGAAGATAGACCTCTCCTTTTCCTCCTCAAAGATCAGGGTCTCTATATTTTTAAAGATATTTTCCTGATCTTCCTCCAACTCAGGCTCCTCAGCGTAGTCGTCTTCATCATCAAAATAGAAAGGAAGTTCATCGAACAAGGGGGAAGAGAGCTCACCATGCTTTTGTTCCTCCCGGTATTGCTAGAATATTTGCATATATGCAAGACTTGCATCTTCTCCATTGTCGATGGTGTCTTCACAAGAAGCATCAATAATGATTTCTTCTTCGTTGTCGCTCATGACAGCCTCTTGGGGAACTACAGATTGGATCTTCTACTCCTCACCTTCCTCTTACAAAATAGGTTCCTCCTTGAGAAGGGGTGAAGTGGGAAAAACACGTGGAAGAGGAGGCAGTCCTTGAGCTAGAATTGAATGATTCTCCTCCTTCCACTTGGTCAGCACTTCATCTATATTAGGTGCAGCCTGATAGCTCTCTTAGAAGTGTGTAGATGGGGTGTGTTAAGACATAAAATGTGCCATTTGGTTTGAACCATCCATCATGCATTGGCTGAGGAATCTCTCTCTAGATTCCAACTCTGCAATTCTCTTGGCTAGATCCTCTTGGAAGAACCCTTCCTGGAGGTCACCAGCATCATCATGAGTAGGAGCAGCTTCAGCTTCTTCAAGGTTTTGAGAAAAACCTTGTTTCTCCTCCTTCTTACCCCATGATTCTACTATTTTCCCCCAGTTTAGGATCTCAAAATTGGAATTTTGCTCCTGTGAATAGGCAGCAACTTTGTCTTCTCCAAGGTCCTGGGGCTCCTCCACAAGGTCTGGAAGTTTTATCTCTCTTTTAAGAAGTAGTCTCATCCTAGCCTCTAAATCTTCAATTTTCTTGGCTAGATTATCCTAAAAGAGTCTTTCTTGAAGGTCATCAGCATCATCCTCTTCAAAGCTCTGGGCTAGTTCCTGGCATTCCTTCCTCCAACTTGGAATCTGCACATCACGTTGAAAGACTTGGGGAGGTTGGGGAATGCAAGGAAGATATTATTGATGCACTAGAGGAGTCTCTAGAAGAGGGACATGTTGCCTCATGGTATTCCCCTTAATGTAAGATTCACAATATAAGGAATTGAGGAGATTGATCTCCATGGGGGGTTGCTCCGATGCCCTTTGATGCTGGAAAGCCAGGTGCACAGGGTTGAGAGCATATGCATCAGATGAACTGGAGTGAGTGAGTGCTATCTAATAGAAAGGATTGGGTGTAAAAGAGGGGGATTTATTTAGAATAGGAGGGGGCACACAAGGCTGACTGCCTTGAATAGATAGATTTCTCCATTTTGCTACCTCCTCCTCCATGGATTGCAAGTCATGTGCTTGCCTAAACAAACACTCCTCTTTATACATCAACTCTTGCTGATATCCGTACTGCTCCTCCATTCTGTTAATCTCCATCGTCTGCTTCTCAAATTCTAGGGCCACTTCCCTTATCATTGAAGGGTAACTAGGAGAGCTTCTTGAGGTGATTCTCTAAATATTTTGATTCTGATCATAGTCATATGAAGGAATACAAGGTCCATGATTTTGTGCAAAAGAATTATACATACAAAAAGTGATTTCTAATGGCACTAGGCTACTTAACCAGTAGATTCAACTCAGAGTCACCATTGGTGTTGATGCAAAAGCCTCCAAAGGCTGGTCAGTTGAAGAACACACCAAAAATTCTTCAACTCTTTGGACACAACTTGTCCTAGTTGGTCCCACTGAGCATGCCAAAACTGTTGACGTAGAAGATTGCACCCTTGGCAGGAGGCCAAGCTCCTGCCTTTTTCACACAATAATGGAAATTCCCTATCACCTGTGGGACCAGTGAAGTTGGAGGGGAGAATCTCTAGATAAGGGCTAGCTCCCTTTGATGCATCATATTCATTCAAGCAAGTGCTAACACATATATATACAGATATATAATGGGGGGGATGAAAAGGGAGAAAGATTGTAGGAAAACAAACTACTCTAAAGGAGGTGATGCACCAAAATAAATTTGACCTTCTCACCCTCACACTAAAATTAGACAAACACAGACATACACCTCACACTTGGCAAAAGGATCAAGCTGCAAGAAACTTGGTAGGGAGGCTTTCATGGAAAATACAAAAAAATAGGGATTCACCAAGGTGCTGTGAGATGCACACTATAAGTAATTTCTTCTATTTTTGCACTTCCAAATACAGCTCTCCTTGTCAGCTGCAAAAATGGCACCTTGTAGACAACAGATATGTTGGTGTTGGACCTGTGAAAGCATCAAGAAATAATGACTAAACACAAACTAACACTCAAGACATACACAGAAATATCTATCCAAGATAGAGGTAAAAAATGCATTTATTGATTTAGGTGAAATTCTGTCAGGGCTATGCCTTACAAATGTGGAAGATCCTCTCTCAAAATGACAAGTCCCAATATATAGGAGAAGAAAAGAGGCCCCTTTTGGTGCCCTTTTTTACAAGTGGCCCATTTGCGTCCCCTCATTGTGAAGAGCAGGCTGCCTAAAAAATAAATGTTATGTCCACCTTGGCTTTGACTTTAGGCATTTTTTGACATGGCCGCATTGTTTCCTCATTAACCAAGGCTACTTCTTAAAGGCACCTACATAGCTTGTCTACTCATAAATATGAAATGAAGAAAAAAGGGTCACATGGTTGGTCGTTCGCATCTTCTAATGGTCAATTTGTAGCTACTATTTCACCTGCTAGAGTAACTTCTCGAATCAGTGCTTCCCTTCACCACTTGGACTATCTACCTACTCCATGCTTGGCACTTTGTATTTTCCCTATCTTGTCTCTTCTAGCTCCTTTGGCCCTCAGGGGTGATCTTCTGGCGGGTCGCTACATTTTTAGGCCTCCTTTCATGGTTGGCATCCCTTTAGTTTGAAAGCAAATGACTATTTCATTATGTTAATTTTGACATTCACATGGCCATCATTGCTTTGAAAACTAATGGCTAATTCACTTTCTTAAGGTTGATGGCTTTTGAGACGTCACCATCCCTGACAAAATGTCATCGGGTCCTTTGTTGGCTTCTCTACGGGCTTTGTCCTCCTCGGCCTTCTATGTGGGTCTTTTTGCTTGAAGTCCCTTCCTAGCACCCTCCCAAAGGGAAGGTGACCCTTCAACCTTTGCTAAGTGCTCCTTTATTTGGGCCGAGAGTCCCCCGCAAGGGCACCTGCCCTTCGGGGTCCTTCGGCGGGTCGCTGTGCTCTTTCGGATCATTTCTCGAGTTTCTGCAGACTTTTGTCCACAGACATTGTCCCATGGACTTTTGTCCACAGACATTTTCCCATAGACTTTTGTTCATGGATAGTCTACTCTGGCCTTTTGTTTTTAACTGCAGCCCGAATTCCTTCGAACTTTTTGTCCAAAGGAATTCCTTTGGACAAAAAGTCTGAAGGAATTTGGGACTGTGCCTTAGTGAAAATTTCAAAAGTTAAAATGTCCTTTTATGATCCCTTTGAAGTGTTCCATGCCCTTCACAAGGGCACCTGCCCTTGGGCTTTGGGGGCACCTTTTTAAACCAACCCATTGAACCAAATTGGTTCAACGGTTCAACATTGCGCACCAATGAACCTGCCAATGAGCTGACTGATTGAACTAGGCCAATTGAACCAAGGCCTATGAGCCAAGACCGATGAACCAAGTGATCTATTAAACCAGGTGTTGAACCAATGTGTTGAACCAAGCTGAAGAACCATGGCATCGAACTTGTGCAACCTAAAATTGACTGGCTCCGAATAGCAAGGGAAGAAGGGGACCGATTTTGGCCTGTTGGGCAAGAATGGTCAACAGTTAGGTCCTCAAACAGAGTAATAAGGATTTATAATCCTATTCAGGGACCCTATGATCCTATATACTCATTTTCTAGACCTCTCAAATTGATGTAAGAGTTTTCAATTTGTTATTTGGGCCAAAAAGGTGATTGTACTATTATGTTGTTCAAGAAGCTTAATTGTAAAATTATAAAGGATTAGGGAGAGATTGATAGCCTTGAAACATTTCTAAGAGAATTTTTTTATTCTTTTCAGAGTCTCATTAAATCATAAACAAGTATAATCATGTATCTACCTATAGAACTTGGCATGATATCTTTGTGTATCATGAAGACTTTTGAGGGAGATGGTGTAATGAGGTTGATGAGTTTCAAGACACCTAAGGAAGTATGATGATAACTACAATATCAGTACAAAATACTTCTAAATAGATGTAAGGTGTAAAACTAAAGGGCAAAGTGTAGCTAAAGATGATATTAATGATCAATAATACCACTTGTCACTCCTATAAATAAAAATAGGTAGTTGCATAAGGAGGTTGATGAGTCATCCAAGAAGACTAAGAGATACTCTATGCCACATTGATGAAAGAAGAGATAATGCTAGTTGTACACATGTTTATGAAGGATTCCATAACTACCCACCTACAAACATTCTTGTTTAGACACTTGACATAAGTCTCTCCAACGCCTCTCTCTCTCTCTCTCCTCTCTTACTTTCTCTATAAGTATGCATAATTTTGGCATTTATTCCTCCACCGTAGACAGTGAAGTTATGCTCATTTCTATGTCTTTGATCAATTAATAATATTGGTTTCACCTCCTTCTATGCCTCTACTTAGTGTGTATATATTGATAATTGATCTTTTTAAGTGATTTTCTTAGTCTTCCTTGGCATGTTGTCCTATAACACCTATATGTATTAAGAAAGCTTCTATTACATGTCATTGAAGTGTTTAATTTGAGTGTAAAGAGTTGAGTGAGTTTGACTATTCATTAGTGTCATTTTAGACCTCTTGATTATCACTCCTACCCTAAGCATTCATCAACCTTCACCTTTAAACATTGATATAGGATATTTAGATTAGGAGTAGTGTGTGTTTAAACTAGTCTCATGGTTGATGTGCACATGCAGCTAGTTGGTAGTGATCAATTAGTTTGGTGTATCACCTCCCTAGTTAGGTTCGTTTCATGTTATCCTTATTAATTTTCCTTACAAGCTAGTAGTGTAGAGTTTTCATCTTAATTAATACATCAATAGGAGTTACCCCTATAATATATAGATTCAATCCACCTATTAGGCTACCCACAACTCAAGATTGCCTCCATGTTACCCTAAATTAGGAAGGCTTGAACAGCCTTCCAAGGGTGAAAATTTGGGTGACAACAGGAACCTCTCACCACATGGCACATGATGTCTCATTCTTTCACAATCTTGATGAAAGCTGCACAACTAAAACTTTTATCACAAAATCTAGTCTTATAGTTGTTAAGGGAAAAGGGTTCGTTAAGATGGAGATAGTGTATTAATAAAAGTTTTCCATGTTTCATACTTTTATAAAAAGCTCATATCCATGTATAAAATCACACATTCAAGTGAAGGCAAAACCATTGATTTTTCACCTACCAATGTGTTTATCAAAAATGCAAAAAACTAGTCCACTATTTTAACCATTGGCAAGCTTGATCATCAATATATATTGAACAAATTTGACAATTTTGTGTTTTCTCAACCTTCCTAAGTCATGATTGCATGTGAAAATTACTTGTGGAAACATTGAAATGATAATTTTTATCACTAGAACTATTGTTTAATGTAGGACCTCAATAATCAAAACATTGTTCTTAATTTCTAACAATTTCTTTCAAAGATGGATTTTGTCCAGGTCGAGCACTTGGAAAGTAACATATGGATCCATTTCTCAAAGGAAAATATTGGATGGAAAGTGAAATATTACATTTATTTCATAGTGATCTCATTTCATTCCCTAATGTTTCTTTTGGAAACATAAATATATGCTTATGTTCATTGATGATTTCTCTCATAGAACATGGGTTTACTATCGAAAAAACAAAAGTGAATTCTTTGAGCACTTAAAATTTTTCAAAACCCTTATTGAAATATTGTTAGAAATAAAAATTTAGTGTCTTAGAATAGATAATGGATGATAATTTGTTAGTAATTATATGGTTATATTATTTGAACAATAAGGCATTCAAATTCAACATATCATACCATGCACCCCTTAGTATAATGGTGTAGTTGAATGCAAAAATCACACACTTAAAGAAATGGCCAATTTTAGTGCATTCCAAAAACTTTCCTCCTTAGTTTTGGGTGGAGGAAATCCAATTTATAAAATACATTTAAAATTATACTCCCAACTTATAAATTCAAGATACGACTTTATAAAAAATAATGTTTTGGCACTAAGCCTCATGTTTTTAAATTCAAGATTTTATATGTTATGCATTGGTGCAAATCCTAGATGGTAAACACAAAGAAATGAAAAGGAAGGGTCATCCTTTTATTTTTGTTTTCTATGGTGAATTTGTGAATGCGTGTCATCTATTTTTTCCAATCATCAATAAATTAATTTATAAATGGGATGTGTTTTTTGATGAGCAATCCTAGGCTTACAAGCCAACATCTTCTCCTCCTCAATTATTTTTTTCCAAAAAGGACACAAATTATGATGTTTATAATGAATAAAAAGGTAGTTTTTATGACTTATATTCTTAAAAAACACTCTAGTTTAGATTATGAGCCACAATGGGGATAACCTACTCCTCCACTTCTAGTGCCACAAGTCAGTCCAAATGTTCCTACACAACCTCAACCAAAATGGGTTCACAAAATTTGTAATGAGGTTTTTGCATGGGCAAGGGATCCTATTGATCCATGTAAGACTATATTAGAACATCATTTTGGTATTGTAAAGTTCACAATGAGTCAAGATCTAGAGACTTATCATGATCCTTCTGAACATCTTGAATGGCAAGCAACTATGGGAAACTAACTTCTTTCTCTTAAGAATAATAAAACTTGGAACTTTGTTCCACTTTCAAAATGATGGAAAATAGTGATGTTCAAGTGAATGTAACACAATAAGTATGTAGCAGATGGGTCCATTTATCAATATAAAGCCAAGCTTGTATAAAAATGTTTTTTTGCATTGAAGGTGTTTATTACCATGAAACCTTTGCTCCAATTTCCAATAAGAATTAAATCATACTAGTACTCTCCTTGGTTGTAACACAAGGGTGGGAATTCCATTAGATGGATGTCAAAATTGCATTATTGCATGGAGGCTTGTAGGAATAAATATACATGTGCTAACCTTAATGGTTTGTAAATAGTGATTAATATATCTATGTGTGTGTATTTAAAAAGTCCTTGTACGGATCAAAATAAGATCCTCGAACTTGGTATGAAAATATCAACATGTTTCTAATCGATTTTAGTTTTACATGGAATCCCTCTAACCCCATAGTCTACATCAAGAAAGTAGATGATAAACTCCTTATTTTAATCCTTTGTGTTAATAATTTAATCATTAAAATAAGTTCCACCAAGCGTATTCTCAATGTAAAATAATGGGTAATGAAGTGATTTGATATGACCAACTTGGATTTGTTACATTTTTATGCAGGAGCATCTAGATTCATGTGCAGTCTTGCATCAACAATAAATATGACAGTTTAGAAAAAATTGTCTATGTATTATTTTGTGCAATTATCTTGTTGTGTGTGTCTTTGTTGTAATTTCACACAAGTATTCATTGTTGTGAAAACCTTATTTGCATTATTTAATGTCAAATTTGTGTGCATCTTGTGTAATATTGTGTTGCCTACAAGCATGCATATGTTTGTAATGTCTCGGTGTCTATTATTTCGTAAAGTTGTATTTTTTATTTTTTTTACATAAGATTACAAAGCTTTGTGCAATAGCTAGTGTTAAACTTTTACATAAGTGTAGTCTTGCAGAGATTTGTGAAATAGATATTGTTAATATTTTTCATAAGCACAATCATGCGGAATGTTTTTAGAAGTTTGTGACATCTTTTATAACATTAGAGATTTCATTATTTTATATAGAATCATTAGAGTGGATGATATTTCTTAGAGGATTTTTTTTCAATGCACAAGGCATGTGATGATTTTCTAGTCATTTAGGTGTGGATGATAATGTGAAATATTTTTCTTGAGCAAAAATGAGGATAATGGTGCAAAGGTTTTAAGCTCATTTATTGGTTATGAAATCTTGCACTTTTGTGTGACTTTATTCTTGCGTAGTTAATCGGTGCACATGTTCTTGTGATGTCTTGTGGAGGGTGTTGTTGTTGACCATTTTTAATTTAATACCTTGGATCATGGGAATTTGTTAAGGATTCATTAGATATTTTTCTATGACGTATTAAGCCATGATGTGTTAAGTTGAAACATGTTGGTGCCTTGTAATTATAAGAGGAATTTAATAGTTATGGCACACTAAGGTGTGTTAATATTTTATTGGGTGACCAAGCACTTAATTTAAGTAGATGGGTCTTGTGCCTATATAATTATTCCACTACACTTGTGGAAAAGTGGGGTGGAATGTTGGCTACAGTATTGGATCTTAAGAATAAATCTGAGAGATTTTTCTAATATTTAAGTTAAAATTTCAAAGATTATGAGTTATCAAGCAAATTTTTACAAATTTGATGTTGTAACAAAATTCGTTGTGATATTTTAGTGTCATTTTTTTGTTATGTCTATTGTTTTTATTTTTATTGAACTATGATAAATATGAGTTTTGTTCATGAATTTTATTTCATATTTCATTATGTATTATGATCTTTCATGGTCTAAGGCATATTTTAATTGAGACCCCTAATTGTGGCTACATCATTTGGTATTACATAAATATTGTACCTTGTTAGTGATTATCAATTTCTAAATTTAAGAGTGTGGGTATAAAGTAGTTGTAGACATATTTTAGTAAGTTTGTTTGGTATAAGGTGTAAATGAAGTTGCTAATATAAATCTTTCGTATCATTATTTGGTATCTAGATTTATATTTTAAAGGAAATTACACAAAGAGGAGGCTTGGGTGGTAGAAGATCAAGAGTGGTTGGAGTGCCAAGACTTATAGATCTTGTTGGATTGATGAGAGACATACAAGCCTGAATGATGGATATGGAGATAGAAAAATGCCTAGGTTTTGTGATAATGGATGAATAAAGTGATATTGAATTTGTAGAAGGATTTAAGGATCAGGATGTTGTTTCAAGAATGAAGAGTAAACAAAATTGGACCCAAGAAGTTATTATAGAAGTTTGAATCCTAAAGAACTCATTGACTAGATCCCTAAGTTGGAGAAATACTTTGAGTATGAAAGTATGGAAGATCTCAAGTAACTAAAGTTTTTTGGCACAAAGTTAAAATGTGACACATCCTTATGGCAGAGAGCATGTTCAAGCTAAAATATTTTACAAAGGAAAGTATAAGATGAATAATTATAATAGGTTCATCATGTAGCTAAAGGTTAAGTTCATCCATGTGGATTATAATATGAATTTGTTCAATAAGCTTCAAAACTTGTGACAGGGGGAGATGAGTGTGACATATTACACTGAGTATTATAAACTTACCATTAGATTGGGTTATGTTAAAGATGATACTGAGAAGATCTTAAGGTATGTGAATGGATTGTGCATGGAATTTAAATATGAATTTGGTATGATTAGATTATGATCTGTTGAAGAGGCCTATCAGTGTTCGTTAAAGGTGGAGGAAATATTATCATGTAAACAATAAGGATCGACATGAGGAAAATGAAGATTAACGTGTGAACATGTACAAGGGATCAGGAAGAAGTAGAGTTTATTCTACATAAGCACAAGAATGCAAAGTGAGTACTTCATAAGGTAATGATACTAATAACCAAAGAGGTAGAGGAAATTTTAGAGGTAGAGGATTATATGGATAAATTAAAGGTTGTGTATTCCTTGGCATATGATTTTGATGTGGTGATACTAGCCACAAATCACTTGAGTGTCCTTATATGCATACTAGAGGAAACATAAAATTTGATGAAAGTGTGAAAATCAAATAAGATGATGAGGAGAGTGTTGCATTTTTTCATAGCATAAATGAACCAAAAACTAGAGGATAAGATCTTATGATGAACAGGCTATTATTAAAACCTAAAAAATATGAAGATAGTCCTACATAGAAAAATTAATTGTTTAGAACCATTTATAAACCTAGAGTTAAACACTATAAATTGATTATTGATAATGGTAACATAGATAACATTATTTCACAAGAAATGGTAGATAAAATTGGCCTTAGATAATTGTGCATCTAAATATGTATAAGATTTCATGGTTATTGAGAGGACATTAGGTTCTAGTGAATGAATAATTTTTGGTAATTTTTCAAGTTAAAATATACAAAGATGATTTTTTATGTGTTTGTCATATTTTCTTAGAAGGCCTTTCAATTTTGACCACAAGATGCAAATGGTAGTCGTGCAAATACATACAAATTGTGTAAATATGGAGTAACACATACTTTAAATCCTTGTAAGGATAAGTGTGAAGAAGTGGACAAACGTCAAAATAATTTTATGGCTTTGGGAAAGGAATTTATAAAGGAAGTGAAATATCAAAGATCATGTTATATGTTAATTTCTAATCCAACGCAAGTTAACATAAAAGTAGAAAATAAAGAGATACTTATGTGTGAATTAAAATAGCTATTAAGTGAGTTTGAGGAGTTTTTGTCTAATGATCTACCAAGTGGATTTCCTCTCATGCGAATTAATAGTCATCGCATGGATTGGATACTAGGTTTGAGTTTACCGAACAAAGCGACACATAGATTGAATCCAAAGGAGAATATAAAGGTGAAAAAAATTAAGAGCTATTGGATAAAGGGTTGATCAGAGAAAATTTGAACCCATGTGCAGTACCAACAGTATTAGTGCCTAATATAAATGGATAATAAATAATGTGCACCGATTCTAGAGACATTAACAAGATAACTATAAAGGATAAGTTTCCATTATTGTGCATGGATAATTTGATGGATTACGTGGGTAGATCAAGATACTTTTAAAGAATTGAATTAAAGAGTAGATATCATCATATTCATATAAGGAAAGGTAGTGAATGGAAAATAAGATTCAAGACATAAGAAGGGTTATATGAGTTACACCAAGTACATTCATGATATTGATGAATAAAGTTTTTGAGCCACTATTAAGTAGTTTTTTTCATTATGTATGTTGGTGACAATTTAATTTTTAGTAAAACAAAGGAAAAACATTTGCGACATTTACACAAAGTGTTAGAAAACTTACAATATGAGAAGTTGCTCATAAATTTGAAGAAATGTAGTTTCATGCACAAAGAATTGGTATACTTGGGATTTTTTATTTCTCAAGATGGATTGAAGTTACATCCAGAGAAAGTGCAAGGCATATTGGATTGGTCATCACCACAGAATACATTTAAGGTACATAGTTTTCATGGATTGGAAAAATTTTAAAGGAAGTTCATCAAGAATTTTAGTGAGACGTGCATCGTGATAACTAATGTGATGGATAAAGATAAAAGATAATTTGTGTGGATAGTGAAAGTGGAGCATAGATTTAAGAAGTTGAAGAAGAAGATAACAGAGCAGTTAGTGTTGGCATTTATATATTTTAATAAGGTATCTTAAGTAGACTGTGATACAAGTGGAACGATAATAGGAGTGGTAATGAGTCAAGAAGGAAGATCTTTGCATAGTTCAGCAAGAAATTAAATGATGTAAAGTGTAAATATTTTGTGCATGATCAAGAGTTTTATGAAATTGTGCAAGCATTAAAGAAGTGGAGACATATGTGTTACCAAAATAATTTGTTTTGTAAACAAACCATCAAGCACTATAGTTCATTAATAACCAGGGAAGTTAAATTAGAGACATATGACTTGGGTTAAAGTCCTACAAATATATTCATTTTTTTTTTAAATGCATAAATGAAAAATTAAACACAATGGTAGATGTGTTGACCTATAGAGTTGTTTTATTAAATGAATTAAGAGTGGAAGTCATAGGATTTGATATTATGAAATAAAAATAAGAAAATGATGAAGATTTTCAAGAATCATGGAAGGCATGTGAAGAACCAGTGAATGAAGACAAAACACCATAGTTATATTATTTTTTTCAAGATGGATTGTTGTTCTGAGGAGCATAATTGTGTATACCAAGAAGTTTAATGTGTGAAATTTTGATCAAATAAAATAACAGTGGAGGTAAGGCTAGTTATAATAAAACTTAATGCAAGTGGCAAAAAATTATTTTTGGCCATGAATGAGTATGGATGTGCAAAAATGTGTTTAATAGTGTAGAGTTTGCCAACTAACAAAAGGGAGAAGTCAAAATGCATGGTTATATCATCTATTGCCTATTCCAGAGAGACCATGGGAGGATATAAGTAAACATTTTTAAGTTTTCCTAGAACACATAAAGGAAATCATTTCATATTTTTATTGTGGATATATTTTTTAAAATTGCACATTTGTTTACTTTCAGGAAGACTAGTGATGCGATAAACATTGCTAACTTTTTTTTCAAATAGATTTTAAGGTTACATGGTTTTTCACACAATATAGTTTCAAATAGAGATGTAAAATTTGTTGGACATTTCTAGGGAAAATTATGAAATAAGTTGAACACAAAGTTACAAGTTAGTTCAATGTAGCATCCTTAGACAAATGGACAAATAGAGTAAGTTTGGGTAATCCTTAGAGATGTTTAATTGAAGGTAAGCCAAGAACATGAGATAATATTTTGGTGAAAGCTTAGTTTTCATATAATAATTTAGTGAATATAAATACAAGGAAGACACCATGTCTTATTTTTTATGATTCAAGTCCAAGAGGAGTTGCGGAGCTACAGGACATAAAAAGTGATCAAAAGAGAAACTCAAAAGCAGACAATTTTTTACAGCATATGAGAGAAGTCAATAAGAAAGTTCTCAAATGGTTGGAGAAAAGTAGTGTACAATAACAACAATGTAAAAATGTTAAAATAAGGGAAGTATAATATCAGGTAGGATATTTAATCTTACCACACCTAAGAAAAGAGATATTTCGTAAGGGAACTTATGAAAAATTTAAATGGAAGAAGATTGGTTCATGCAAAAAAAAATTAAAAAATTACAAATAATGCATATGAAATAAAGTTGTCAAAAGGGATAGATATATCACCTATTTTCAAATTTGTTGATTTGTAACTAGATTATGAAGAACAAAGTTATGAAAATGCAAGCACATATTCTAAAGAAACAGATTGGAGATATCAGATTCCTGAAAAGAAACATGATGAAGTGGAACAAGTAATTGACAAACGAGTTCAAAAAAATATGCAAATGTGTGTGTGTGTGTGTGTGTGTGTGTGTGTGTGTGTGTGTGTGTGTGTGTGTGTGTTAAAATGGAAAGGCCAAGGAATAAAAGATACAACATGGATTAACACATCAAAAGCTTTTAAACATGGAATACCATTAACATAGCTCTCAAAAGACACATGAGCAGGAGCTCGTGTTTTTCTTGTTACCTAGGGTGTATGATATAAAAAAAAATTGGTTCACGTGTAATCTTGCATCAACCAAAAATATGATAGTTTATGAAATTTGTCTAAGTCCTATTTAGCACAAGTGTCATTTTGTGTATATGTATATGTGTTTAATTTGTAGTATTATTCTCTATGCATTCTTTTTGTTGTTTTGCATCACCTTTGTGTACATGTGTGTCTTGTGTAATGTTTTGATGCCTATGAGCACACATATGTTTGTAAAGTTCTATGCAAATGATATTTTGCATAAATATATTTTTTATATTTCTAATTAAGCTTGTGAAGCTTTATGTAATAGATAGTGTTAACTTTTTTCACAATCATAGTCTTATAGAGATTCATAGAGTCTTTTTAAAAGTTTGTGACATCTTCTAGAACATCAAAGCTTTTATTATTTTACATAAAATCCACAAACTGGATGAGAATTCTTAGAGAATTTTTTTTCAATGTGAAATCATGAAATGATTTGGTATTAATTTGGGGCATGTGTAGTAATGTGTGATATTATTCTTGAGCAGACATGAGGATCATGGCACAAAAGTTTTCAGCACATTTATTGGTTACAAATACTTATGACTTTATTCGTGCACAATTGGTTGGCCAACATGTTTTTATGATGTGTTATAGAGGGAGCCATTGTTGAAATTTTGGAATTTAATCCCTTGGATCATGGGAAGATAATAAGGATTCACATAATATATTCTTGTGATGTATTAATTCATGATGCATTAAGTTGTAGTGTGTTGATGCCTTGGAATTTTTAAAGAGATTTAATTTATTTGTTGCACTAAGGTGTGTTAATACTATTGGTGAGTACCCATGCACATAACGTGATTAGGTGGGTCTTACATCTATATAATCATACACTTGTGAAAATTAGAGGTTGGAATGTTGGAAAGAGTATTGGAGCTTGATGAAGGGGCATCTTAGGCAAACCTAAATCCTGCAAGTTTTGAAGGAGAGTGTAGATGAAAAAGAAGAAGGCAGGGCACCAAAGGATAACACAGAGTTAAGAGAAATGTGTAGGAGAGACCAAGATGAGAAGCACCTCAGTGGATATAAGTATCATATTGTGCACAAAGGTCACGCAAAAGACCAAACAAAGAAGATAGCACATGGGAAAGCTTGTGAAGGGGCACACAAGGGAAAGAAAGAGAAGTGCACACATTAAGGTCGTACACAGAACAAAGACATATAAAATTAGGTTCTAAGTAACCTAATAAAATAAAGGGCATACATAAGAAGAATATGCCTATAGTTGAGAACCAAAGAATCAGAGTGCAGGTAGCATACATAGAGCCTGAGGATAGAAAAGGAAAAATTGTCATATTGGCTAGTTAGATGTGATGACACCTGGCAAGTTGGGGTAAGAAGAACATTGAGATATATGAGGAGGTTAAAATTTATTACTATCATAGTTATAAGGCTCAAGGTATGAGTCAACTATGTTATCTACAGCATAGGAGTTTTTAAATGGGTGTCAAACTTACTATCACGATAGTTGTCCACTCTTTGACTTGATGAGTCGATAACAAGCCATAACTTATATAAATATAAGTGTTTGGCAGACATAAATGGTTGTTGTTGAGGTTATTGATGCATCTATTAGAGGTTGTTAGAGGTCAAGGGTAGAGTTGAGGACTGAGACCATAAGCCAAACTATCTTAAGATGCAGCGTTGAGAGAGTGAGTGTGAGCAAAACCAAAGTTCTATAAAAGGGAGCCAAGGATCCCCTCTTTTAAATTTTTGAAGCTTTGAATATCATTTACATTGGTAAAAATCAATAAAATTGGGCTTGTGTGATCCACTGCACTAGTTTTTGGCTATGTGGTGAGGCTTCCATTCATTGGGAAACCTTGTCATAACACTATATTAACTAGTATTAGAGCAATGTTGAGTTAACATTGGGAGAATATAGGAGGAGAAGATCTTGCATATATTAGAGTGACATAATGATGCACTAATAAGGATGGATAGCAAAATCACCAATTTGAGGCAACTAACAAAGTGGTGCAAGTCAAGGTGACGCACTAAGGAAGGAGAAATAAAGTAGAGTATAATGTCGTAGAAGGCTAGAATATCATAAAAAAATGAGGTGGATATCAAAAGTGTAGGATGTGTCAAAGGCTCAGAAAGGGGGTTTCCTAGAGAGTAACAAGGGAGTAACATATCTCCAAACTTTAAGGTAGTTAGCAAGAGCACAAGTCAAAAGATGCACCAAGAGGAAATAAAGAGGAATCAAAGTTTAGCACAACTAGAAATTAGTAGATCACTAAACATTGAGGTAGCTATTAAGAGAATGAGTTAGAGGATGTGTTACAGGATAAGGATGTAGAGTTTTCAAATCACAACTAGAGGCTGTTAGATTGCCAAATTGTTGAGGTAGTTAGTAGAGAAGATGAAGAAATGGATAGTTGTGATGAGTAAAACTTTACTAGTAGATTATTGAATCTTGAGGCAACTATCATAGTAATGAAATGATTAGGAAACACACCAAGAAGAAGAAAGATAAATAAGGTGCAGTTAAAATTTATATGATCACCAAACTTGAGGCAAGTAATAGGTAAAGAGGAGAGAATCAAATTTTCCTAAGTGAAAAAATGGCTATTCTAGTGTCAAACCTTAAGGTAGTTAGTAGGAGGCGAGGATATTTAAAATGCACCAAGAAAGTGGGGTGTGGAAAAGAGAATTTGCATGAAATAAGAAAGAAGATAACATAGTTTTAAACATTGAAGTCGCTACCAAGGAGTGCAAAGGGGTGAAGCACCCAGGTAAAATAAAGTGTGAAGGGGAAAAGTTGTATGAGGAGCAATTGAGTTGGTTGATCACTAATTTGTTGAGGCAACTAGAAAAAAACTCCAAATTGGAAGAAGAGTAGCACATGAATAAGGAATAAGGTTGGGCGTTGAGGAAGGGATCGTGCAAGGGTATATTGTAAATAGTGACAAGGGAGAAGCATAAGAAGCATGCCAAGTTGAAGGCATGAATCAAGAGAAATAATAAAGGTGTTAAGGAGAAGTATGCCAATGTCAATGTGCAATTGAAATTGAGGAGAACAGAGTGTTAGAGTGGAACCACGTAGGAAGAAGATAAAGTGTGTAAGGCAAAGATGAGGAGAAGAGTGCAGAGCTGAAGATAACTCCTTCTCAAGACCCCAGATGCACGATAAGAGAAATTTTCAAGGAAGAGTAAAGTAGAAGAGTGAAGTGAAGGAAAAAAATAGGAGAATAAATGGAAGGAGAAGTGCAGGAGAAAGAGTGAAAGGTATGCATAGAAGAAGAGGCAATAGAAAAAAGAAGAAGAAGAAGAAGAGAGGAAATAAGAATGCAGTGAAAGAGGAAAGTAAAAAGGATCTAGGAAGAGCATGGAAAAAGCAAGTTAAGAGGAAAATCATGGTCAAGGAATCCAACCAAAAGAGTGGTTCTACCACTCAAACCCAATTTAAGCAGGGCTTAATTTTTAGTTACCTAGAGAGTTTAATTCAAGGGCATCCCAAGCAAACCTAAATCCTACAAGTTTTGAATGAATGTGTGGGTGAAGATTAAAAAGGTAAGGTGTCAAATGACAATGTGGTGTTAGGAGAAGTGCCTAAGAGATACAA
Source organism: Torreya grandis (assembly GCA_037957365.1). Classification (NCBI taxonomy): domain Eukaryota; kingdom Viridiplantae; phylum Streptophyta; class Pinopsida; order Cupressales; family Taxaceae; genus Torreya; species Torreya grandis. The sequence goes on along the minus strand of JARHVA010000877.1, from coordinate 2,528,361 downwards.
AGATGAGAATCAATTGGGTGGAAATAAGTATTAGAGCATGCATGAAGGACCAAAAAATAAGACAGTGAGAAAGATTTTAAAAGGCCATGCAAGGGATATAAGGAGAGGTGTGTGTGTTAGGTTTGCACACATAACAGAGATAGACAACATTGGTTTATGAGGAACCTAATAAAACAAAGGGTGTACATAAGAAGAATATTATTACAATAGAGAAGCAAAGTAGCAAAGTACAAGGTAGCAGACATAGAGCTTGAGGATATAAAAATACAAATAGTCATATTGGCTAGTTGGATGTGACAACACTTAGAAAGCTAGGGCTAGAAGGATAGTGAGATCTAAGAGGTGATTCGAATTGATTATTTCCAGAGCAACAAGGCTCAAAGTCTGACTCAGTTATGTTATCCTAAGTATAAGATTTTGAAAATGGGTGCCAAACTTTTTGGTACAATAGATATCCACTCTTTAACTAAACTGATAACAAGTTGTGAATTTTATAAATATGGGTTTTTGGCCCATAAAAATGGTTGTTTTCAAAGTTGTTGGAGGTTTATAGAGGTTGAGGGTAGTGTTTGAGGTTCAAATCATAGTCCAAACTCTTTTAATATACAAATATAAATGAATGAGTTTGAGTAAGATCCAAGTGCTCTAGAAGGGAGCCAAGGAACCCCTCTTGTGAATCTATAAAGCTTCAAATATCATGTACATTGTTGTGAATCAATAAAAATGGGTTAGTGTGATCCACTATAGTAGTTTTTTATTGCATGGTGAGGCTTCCCTTTATTTGGAACCCTCATCATGGTGTTGCATTAAATTTTAAGGATTATTATTAGTGGATTTTCTAAGAGTTAGGCTGCATTTGCAAAGATTGTGATTTAGCAAGTAGTTATCTAAAGATATTATGTTTTAACGCATCTCATTTTGATATTATGGTATCATTATTGTTGTTGTGCCTGTTATATTTCCTTTTTGATAACTCATAATTTTTTGAGTTGTGTTTATGCATTTGATTACATATTTTTCTATATATTTTGAGGGTTGTGTAGTCTAAGGCATCTCTTAACTGAGACCCCTAACTGTAGCTACATCACAATTTTTCATCGGTCTTCCAATTTCAAAATCTAAGAATAATATTTTTCAATCAATCCATTTATGCTCAATACATTTTATGTTACTTCAACATATAATATTGCAAGTATACATCGACTCCTTTTCAATCTGGAGTCAAGATTTTTACCAAGTGTTCTTCTCCTTTGGTTGATGATATAATATATCAAAAATTGGTGGGAATCCTTATATACTTGACTCATACTCATCATGTTCTCTTTTTGGTTGTGAATCTTGAGTCACACTTCTATCAAGATACCCATGATAACCATTGGCATGTTGTAAAATGCATCCTAAGGTATATTCACAGTACTGTTAGTTATGGAATTGAGTAAAAATCAAAAGGTAAAACCTATATTGTTGTTTACACTCCTAGTGGAAAAATTGTAGTTTTTCCATGAATAGTGATTAGATAGGAGATCCAAACTACCACAAGTTTATTGTAGGATATATCTATTAACTTAGGGCTAGTCTCTGATTTGATCTTGTAAGAAATAGACTTATTAGTTAAGGAATTGAGTAAAATTAAAAAGGTAAAATATATATTGTTGTTTACACTCCCGATGGAAAAATTACAATTTTTCCACCAATAGTGATTGGATAGGAGATCCATACTATCAAAAATCAACTACAGGATTTATCTATTAGCTTGGGGTTGGTCTCTGACTTGATCTTGTAAGAAATAGACTTATTATTTTGTCTACTAAGGGAACAGAGTATAGTGAAGCTTTCATTTCCAACTATGATTTAATTTGGATTCAACACATGCTTTTTGAGTTCATATTTATACAAACTCAATCTACAATACTTTGGTGTATAATTAGAGTGTTATACACACCTCTCGTAACCCAATGGAGCACCAATGCCAAATCACATTGAAATTGATCCAAATTTGAATCCTAATGTTTGTCTTGTATACTATATGTTTCCACTATGCCAAATTATATGTATGTCATGTTTTTAAGACACTATTATAAAACATTTCATATTCAAAACATTGGATTAGACATGTTACAATGGTAGAGTTAGTGTGGAAGTGATTCAGACATCTTCATAGTGATGAAGTCAGTGAGTTTCAACTCTTGAAATGAAGGGGTTTTTCATACATAGCAGAACCACCAATATTTATAGGGTGGTATTTGTATACCAATTGTTGTGTCAATTGCAATTGTCTAACCGCCCCCGCAATTTCACCACCATACAAAAAGCCCAAAGTTGAATGGTTGAAAATGTTTCTTGTTCTCATGGTCAATTCATTTAAGCATCTTGGAAAAAATCAAAGTTGAGAGAGCATAAATATAGGTATTTTTCAAGGTAGAAAGCATCATAAAATGCAGTGAGAAGTCTTGAAATTGGATTCACAATGTAAGTTGCAAGGTTGAGTCTTTATTTACTAGCTATAGATAATTGGTTTAGTTGTGTTAGAGTATAAATAAGTGTTTGATAAGTGTAGAGCAGTGTTGTGTACAATTTTTGTATATAGTGGTAATGATAATAATGTCCATGAAGGCCATTTTTAGTATTACCTTGTATATTTATTACATTACATAGTGTAAGGGGTGTGCAATTTCCTCACCCATTGGAGTTTTTCCCACATCAAGTTTCTCACTGATAACTCTTGTGTTTAACATGAATTTTTTTCATTCTTATGTTTCATGTCCATGGGCAATAAGTTATATATTTTATTTATATCACTTGTTTATCTCTATTTTAGCATTTTAAATAGCCTAGAACGGTCAGCTTCCAAACATTGTTGACTTAGGAGTCATAGGATCTGTGTCGATGAACTCAGAGTGGAATATCCACCTAGTTTATGGATTAGATTGGTATCAGAGTTGATTTGATATCAATTCTTTGTGTGGTTTTGTGTGTTTGTGACTACATTGAAAGTTTATGCTTATCATTAAAGTAAGCAGTGCTAGTGGTCAAGATATCATAGTTCCCTTTGAAGCAAACATTTTCACAAGTGGAAACAAGAGATCAAAATTATGGCTCGTGTTGATGAAGATGTTTGGATAGCAAAAGAGTCATTTTGAAAGCTTGAATAAGGAGTAGCTAATGTTTCTCTTTCTATGAACAAGCTTGACCAATTGGAGTCCATCATGGGGATTCTCATGGAGAAGCTTTGTGTTTCTTTGGAGGTACTAAAATCAAACAAGATAACCATCAAGAATAGGTAGTCATTTACACATATTGATGATCTTTTAGATCAAATTCAACATGTCAAGTAATTTATTAAACTTGATTTTAAATCTGAGTATCACCAAGTGCAAATTAAAGAAGAGGGAATTTGGAAAACAACATTCAAAACAAGGCAAGGGTTGTATGAATGGTGAGTTCTACCTTTCGAGCTATGCAATGCATTGGCTACCTTCATGTGGTTGATTAATGAGGTAATGAGACCATGTATTGATTCCTTTGTCATTGTATATATGGATGATACTCTTGTTTTTAACATAACTTATGATGACCATATTGATCATATTAAATAAGTTTTGCAAGTTTTGAAGGAGAACAACTTAGTGTTAAATGAGATGAAATATGAATTTTCTCAATAATCACTTATCTTTTAAGGACATGTGATTTGATATGGGGAATTAAGGATTGATCCAAATAAGGGGGAGGTTGTCATGAATTGGCCAAGGCCTTCCAATGTGACTGAGCCAAGGAGATGTGTTGGTGTAGTTTAATATTTGAGGAAGTTTTTCAAGAACTTATTTCCCATAGATAGACCTTTTCTTGCCATTACAGTTTGTGGTAATACTTTTAGTTGGGATAAGAAGAAACAAAGCATATTTGATATGTTCAAACATAATATTATCCATACGTCAGTTTTAGCTTTTCCTAACTTACAATCACCCTTTGAGGTGGAAACAAATGGTAATGAATATTTTATTGGAGTTGTCCTACTTCAAGGAGGTAAGTCATTATGCTACCATTCAGAGTTATTTTATGATGCAATTTTGAATTATTGTACATATGAGAAAGAATAGTATGCTCTAGTTCAATCAATCAAGAAATGGAAGTAATATCTCATGGATAAGGAAACTATTGTCCATATGCATCATCAACCTCTCCAATATTTGTAAGTTGAAACTCAACTTCAGCAAACTAGACACTATAAGTGGATGAAATTTTTTCAAAAAAACTCATTTGGTTATCAAATATAAAAAAAGTGTGACTAAAAAACTAGTCGATATGATATCTAGGCCTCCTTTGCTTTCGGCCATAGGCATCATAACTCATATTTACCCTTTTATGTATGATTCTTACGTAGAGGATTATGAGCATGATGCATATTTTTTAGAGATATTTTTGCAAGAAGAAAAGTTCCAAGGTGTAGGTTTTGAGCCCAAAGAGGATTATTATCTTAAATATGGATTGCTCTACAAGTTGGGTAAGTTTTGTGTGCCTAAGAAGGAAATAGTTCAGCTAATTAGGGAAGTACATACTTCAAAATTTGTAGAACATTTTGGTATTATAAATACTGTTGCACATTTTTAGAGGTATGTTTCTTGGCTTTATACAAAAGAAAATGTTACCAAGTTCATAAGAGGATGTTTATTATGTAGTCAAAAAAAGCAAGTAATGGGAAGTTGGGTTTGTATATTTAATTACTAGTTTATCTACCATGGGAAAGCATTTCTATAGATTTTGTAGGTGGATTTCCTATGTCAAGAAAGGGGCATGACTATCTCTTTGTGGTGGTGGCCAGTTTAGTAAGATGTGTATCCTTACTCCTTGTAGGAAGACCTTCAAAGGTAGCAATACAACTAATTTTTTTTTAACTAATGTGCGGATTCATTTTGGTTTGCCTAGTTCTATTGTTTCAAATTGAGACTCGAGATTTTTTAGGAAGTTTTGGGCCACATTGTGGGAGAAGATGGATTCTAAGTTAAAACAATCTATTGTTTTTCACCCACAAACCAATTTAAAAACTGAGATTGTGAAAAAAAAATTGGTATAGCTCTTAAGAGGGTACAACATGAAGCATCCTAAGTCTTGGGATGAAAATTTAGTGTATATTCAACATTCCAACAAAAAGGTAGTGCATTCTTCTACTAATAAATCTCCTTTTGAAACTTGTTTTGGCTACTTATCTCCATATGCCTTTGATGTTGTTTTGAGATAGTCGTACAAAGGCAATAGGAAAGTGGATCCAAAGGTCCACAAAGATGATAAATTCATTGAGAAGATTTATCAAATTCACCTCCAAGTGTAGGAGAGGTTGAACGAGTCAAACCAAGTACAAAGCACACCATGAGCAGCATAAGTATAAGCATAGTTTCCGTCTTAAAGGCATAGTATGATTGTACTTTTGTAAAGAGAGGCTCCAATGTAAGTCTAATATACTTAAGCCTTTTATGTATGGTCCATTTTAAATTCTATAAAAAGTGGGAAAGAATGATTTGATACTTGAGTTGTCTCCTTATATGAAGATCTATTCAGTTATCAATGTTGAGAACTTAGGCCTTTTTTTGCCTTCTATGTTACAAAATGAAGATGAAGGGTTGTTGCTACCTTCAATTGAATACCTTACTCTAGATAGTCAGTTATAATTGGAGGAGGGTGTTGCATTATAGAAGAAGGAAAAAACAATGTGAAGAGGAGTGTAAAATTGTTGGTTGGGATAAAGAGTCAACTACTCAAAAAGGCCAAATGGTATTCTAGAGAAGATGTGGGGAAGAATTTTTCTTAGTTACAATATTCCTAGAGCTTTTAGGAACCTATAGGCCCCAATTTGAGGAGGTATGATCCAAATTTGGATCTTGATGTTCTAGTCATGTAAACTAGATGTTTTCACTATGCACAATTATATGTAATTCATGCTTGCAACATGCTATTGTAAGACATTTCATATTCAAAACATCAAATTATACATGTTATAGTGGCAAAGTCAGTGTGAGGGTGATTTGGACATCTTCATAGTGATGAAGTCAATGAGTTTCAGCTCTTGAAATTAAGGGATTTTTCATACATAGTGAAACCATCGCTATTTGTAGGGTGGCAGTTGTAAAACTGCCTTGACGATTGAGTAACCACCAATGTATTGATGGTAGTTGTATAAAACACTTGATGGTTTTGAAATCATCAGTTTACATACACCGACATTTTTGCCACCATATAAAAACCCTGAAATTGAATTGTTGCAAATTTTTATTTTTCTTATGATCAATTTGTTAAAGCTTTTTAGCAGACTCAAAATTTGAGAGAGCATAAATACAGGATTTGTACAAGAAAAAATGCATCATAAAACGCAATGAGAAGTCTTGAAATCAGATTGACATTGTAAGTTGCAAGTTTAAGTATTTATTCTTGTTGTCTCATTATTTCTTAGTTGTAGATGGTTGGTTCAATTGTGTTGGAGTACAAAGAAATGTCTGATAAGTGCAGAGAAACCTTTTATATAAGTTTTGGATATAGTGGTAATGATAATTATATCCATGAATGCCATGTTTTGTAGTACCTTGTACATTTCTTGTATTACATAATGGAAAGGGAATGCAATTGCCTCGCCCATTAGATTTTTTCACACATTAGGTTTCTCTAGGATAACTCGTGTTTATCGTGAGTTTTATTAATTCTTATGCTTCATGTTCATGTGCAATAAGTTTCTCATTTTATTTCTTACACTTGTTTATTTATGTTTTAGCATTGCAAATAGCCTAGAACGATTATCTTCCAATCATTGTTGAGTTAAGAGTCATACGATCCATGTTAATGATACTCGGAGTAGAATATCCACCTAGTTTATGGATGAGAAACCTTTTATATAAGTTTTGGATATAGTGGTAATGAATATTATATCCATGAATGCCATGTTTTGTAGTACCTTGTACATTTCTTGTATTACATAATGGAAAGGGAATGCAATTGCCTCGCCCATTAGATTTTTTCACACATTAGGTTTCTCTAGGATAACTTGTGTTTATCGTGAGTTTTATTAATTCTTATGCTTCATGTTCATGTGCAATAAGTTGCTCATTTTATTTCTTACACTTGTTTATTTATGTTTTAGCATTGCAAATAGCCTAGAACGATTATCTTCCAATCATTGTTGAGTTAAGAGTCATATGATCCATGTTAATGATACTCGGAGTAGAATATCCACCTAGTTTATGGATCATAAATTCATATCCATTATATCTGGAAACTAATATAGGATAAAGTTGTTGATCTTAAGTATTTCCAACTAGATGATCAGATTGTAGACATCTTCACAAATCCCTTAATTGAGGCCTGATTTGTTTAGCTCAAGATACTTTTATGAGTGAAAGGTGGTTTTTCAATAAGGGATAGTTTAATTATTCTTTTATTCTTCCTTTTACCAAAATACGTCTTAAAGGGAGACGTTAGTGTATTTAATAACACATATACTTTTGTATGATTAAGATGCACTTGTAATATTCATTTATAATATAATTTGTGGATAAACACTAATTGTTATACACTTATCCATAACATGTTAGTAAAGAAGCTTATCTACTAAGTATTTACTTGATTGATATTTACTAATAATAGGCTTGACTTGTTCTAAAAATAACTACTTTCCAAAATCTTAGCCTTATTTCTTATCTATATAAAAGTATAGAGGGTTAGTGGGTGAGGTACATTGTAAAAGAGTGTTATTATTGTTATATTAGGGATTTTAGGCCATAGTTATTAACTAAAGAGGTAGTAATGTTACCTAGAACAAATATGTGTATTATCTTTTCTTAAGCTTTCATTAGACTTATACATTGCATGTATATTGGGTGTTTGTCTTATGGTATTCTGGAACTATTCTAACAATTTAATTATTCTAACTAATTGGAACCCACCTTATAATAGAGGTAACTTTAAACAAATCAACAGAACCTACACCAACAAAAAGTACAAATAAAATTAAGCAATTCATTGATATGAATATTACATCTAACTTTATCATAAATCATAAATTGTGAATTATAAAATGAAAGATTTTTAAAATATATATAATATCATACCATTAATAATTTTAGTTGGTCTCAATAACCTTTGTTTTGAATAAAACACTTCGTGCAGATGTAAATTAACACCCTCAAAAAAATTGTGACCTCTACCAATATCATCCTCGTGACTCTCAAAAAAATTTACCCAAAAAAATGTTTGCCTAGTAGAAACATTTGCTATGCACTACAAAACTTCTACAATATATGGAATACTCAATCTCTAAATAAACTAGAAAATTTTCCATAATAAATACGGACATACATGTTCGATTTTATGGTAAAATTGATTGGATTTGAGCTTGGTATCACAAGCCCCTCGAAACAAATAAATTTATTTCTATGAGTTTTGAAAAAATAATGTACTCTCTCTAATGGGGGAACGTCTAAATTAGATCCCATGTAATACCCTTGTTTAATTTTTTCAACGTTCTTATCTATTTTGTTATCAAATTATTCCAATTTAATAAATTTCAAGAGATATTTAATTTCACAATATGAGAGATGGTGTAGCTTAAGTTTTCCCTCTTCATATAAATAAACTATATGCACACGGAAAAATTTGTGCATGCTCTCCATCCACAAATCATTGATACCAAGAATGTAACAGTTATGATCATCATCAAAACAATCTAATTGTGTCAAACCAAGGTTTCCTATGTGAGACTCATGAATAACTCTACATATAACTATATCTTGTGAACCATATTCATCATCTTTGAAAAGAGCAATATTATCAAATGTTGGTACATCCCTTTGACATAATGGTTGGTGGAATGAGATTGAAAATGGTACGACATGGGCTTCTCATTACCTTCAATTTTTTAATCATCCCTAGAAGAAGATACAAAGTTATTTTCAAAGAATGTTTTAGGGTCTAGCAATGAGATTCTTGACTTCTTTCGAAGTTACAAATATTCCAAAAGAGTAACATCATCTTCAATCTCATTACTAGCCATAGATAGTAAAACTCTGACTATTGCAGATTTAGCAACAATGTCAAGTTTTGATCATTACTTTTATTGTTGATAAAACTCTAGAAGAGTGGCATTATCTAGAATCTTAGTTCCTTTTACTCTATCACAATAATTAGTATAACATTGTGTACAAAAGCAAAATGTTTCAACAACTTCATGTGACAATGAATTGCTTGTTGCAGCTAGCAATGGATATTGTTTTGAATTACTACCCATGATTAATCACAAAGAATTTGAAAAAAGTTGAAAATATGGTCGTTCATTATCTTCTCAAACAATAAAAATGAATATGAAACTAAATAAAAATGCCTCAATGAAAAATAATATTGAGTTGATCTATTGCGAGTTAATTTAATCTACAAAAAATGGTGAGGTATGTCAAAAAAATCGTCAGGATTTTGATCAAAAATCATAAAATTAAATGCATCAAAAAATAAAAGGATTAGAAAAAATACCTAGAATACAAGCATTAATCAAGCTCTTGCTGCAAAAATATACATTAAACCCAAAAAAAATTTAAAAAAAATGTTGATATATTCAAAATTGAGTTCTCCAATAAATAATCAAAAACAACAAAATTTGAAACATCCCTGAATTTTTCTCTACATATGTAATTTTTCTTGGATTTTTTTATTGTGAATTTGCTTTGTCTTCTTTTCTTTTTTTATGTATCTAATTTATATATGATGGCAACATATGCTTCCAAAAGGCCAGCGATGGCAAAATATACATTAAACTAAAATATAAAATAAAAATTGTAGAGAGGATTACAAAGCAAGTTAGTCAAGCATTAGTCCATAAATAATGAAACATGCATAAAGAACTAACCAAGCCTATCTATTCCTATGGAAATTACAAAAAATAGCAAGAAACAAATGAAAGAAAACAACACCATATTACCTTCCCAAATGGATTCATCATACCCATGTGGCTCAAAAACATGTTCTCCCTTGATCAAGCATCCTTGTCTTCGTCAACAATGGTGGTAAACTCCTCCAATTCCTCGAGAACACTCCATAAAACCTAGGCTCTTGATTTTAAATCACTAAATTAGCCTATCAATGAAGCTTGCAAACAAAATCTATGATCAAATACAAAGCCTTGTAAAAACAATTTAACATTATAAATTTGCAATATTCAAGCTTATAAAATATTTGAGCATAATAACTTTGCACCAAAATAACTTAGAAATGATGTTCATGGCCTCTCTATTTATAGATTTTTGAAATTGGTCACGATTAACCATGACCGTCCATCTCAAGATTGAGATGTGTGGCTACGGATAATCTTAATATTTAGAATTAAATCTATAATTATCTTCATCATGACCTTGAAAGAAGGGGCATTAAAGAGGCATGGGAGGCATTATCTAAGCATTGGTGACCCATAATCTTGATATTTGTGGCATTTATGGCCTAGGGATGTCTTCCTAAGAAATGATGTCACCTGATGATGTAGTTAATAGGAATCAATTTTCAAAAAAAAAAATTCAACAACTCTCATTTAAAATCCACTTAAGCTCTTCATTTAGATTAATTAGCCTTAAACAAGGTTAATCAGCGTTTGTGCAATTATTTGAAAATTGGTCCTCAATTAATCAAAATGGTTAGAAAGTCATATTACTGGATCGTAATTTGACTGAAAAAGAACTGAAAGGCGATGTTAAATGTGTTGGCGATGTATTCCCATTTAGGATGTTGCCAACACCAAATAACAAAGGTACGCGAAGTGCACCAATGAATTAAAAGAAAAGAGCAATCTAGAGCACTAAATGGCGAAATGGTCATTTTGACTCGAAATGATCCGATCAAAATTAGTTGGCCCATAAAATGCATTGCCCTATTTAGGGATACTTTGACCTAAACTGGCACTTGTGACATGTTCGAACCATTTAAGACGTTTTATGGATTTTGACCTAAAATGTACATTTGAGTGTTATTCGAGTAAGATTGACAATTTCAACACAAATAATGTTAGGAATTGTATGTCTACAAAAACGAATGCTAATTTTTAAAATCAGTTTTTCCAATAAAAAAATAAAAAGAATAAAAATGTCACAACATAATTTTTCTCTGCATGTCTAATCTAGCTGTTTTTTTATTGCAAATCTACGTTGGCTCTAATATTTTCGTGTGCAACTATGATTGTTAAGAATTAAATAATTGTGATGGTTAAAATTCTTTTAATTTTGGTTTTGTTTTATTTGTGAAAAAAAATTTATGTTTTTTAATTTACATTCTTTAAAAGGGGAGGGGAAGCGTTACATTTTTAAGAAGTGGATGACTTACTGAAACTAACAACTTAATCATTAATGCTTGAGTTAGGATGAAGTCAACAAAAATATCTTCCAATACAAATTTATTACCAAAAATGTACATTAAATTAATAATAAAATAACAATTAATTTTAATTCATTGAATATGAGAGATTTGGGGGTGGCTAATTTCTTGCGATAGGAAACATCTTGAACATATCCAACTACACTATCATGTTGGCTATCCAATAAATGACTTGGACACCCTTGTGAAGTCACCATGATTTTCTAAGGACAGTTATGGTGTGGTGGCACATCTTCTCCAAGAACACACGATGCCACCATGAAAAGTGCACTTTCATTTAATTGAGGGTTTTAATGGCTATTTTCCATGTTTCTTCAAATGTGGATCCTCTCTCCTATAGCCATGTGATTCACCACATCCTATTTTTAGAATGTCATAAATACGCAACTTCTTAAAACCATTTTAAACACCATGACATGATCTACAACACTCTTTATTGTTCAATATCACAAGCTATCGTTGCACATTTATTCTATCATTTAACTACACCACTTGATCTTTACATCACTTTCAGTGATCATATTTGGGAGCATCTTCTTGCTATTCCGCCTCCCTCTCATATCACTCTTCCTCATTGCCCTCGGTGACTCTGCTTGCCATCCCAATTGGCATTTGGTCAAGGTGCTTCTAGCCATCCTTCTTTAGGGTCATCGACACCTTAACCATGTAATGTCACACACACAACCTTCAAACTCCAATATTTGAATTAGTGGTACTCATATTTCTCATTGGAACTATTTCCAAGGGTTCTTTACATTTAGCATTACTTCATGTTTCCTTTAATATTATATTGCTTGCATCTCTTGGAGTTTTGATCATTGGTTGTGTCACACATGCTAGATTACATATAGGGTTTCTATTTCTATATTGCACCCATTTAAATTCTCATTCAAGAATTAGGAAATCTGAAAATTACATTATTTAACACTAATAATTTACTTTTAAAAAGTGAAAATAGAATTTAATTTAAATTGCCTCGTTTTAGAATTATTGTTATTTATGTTGTTGCATACTTTCATTATTTCCAAGTAGCATTAGTATTATTTATTTACTTTGTTAAAACCTACACATATCCAAACCCTAGATATGCACCATATTTGTTGTTTTTTATTTTACCCCATAGTGATGTTTTATCCTTGGGATTTGTCCATCACATGTTCATTCTATATGTGAAATGTTAATTTAGTCTTTTACTTGCTTTTAACCCCATCTTCCTAGCATCAAATAGAGATTCAAGGTTTTGTGATTGTAATATGACTATTTAATCCATTGTTAGAGGCAAAACTTACCTAATAGCAAATGTGACATTACAATTGTTTGGCAACAAGATTTTTAGAAATATGGCTATGGCATCATCTTTATTAAGTCCAACTTATATCCAACATGATAAGAGACTTCTAGTTCATGTGATAACCCACATTTTCAATTCAACATATTTTGCATGATAATTGTTGCATAAACACTACTAAGCCTTATATCTCAACTATTTCTCCAATGTAGCACTTTTCTAAGAGACTTTGCCCAACCAATGAGATACACAGCCTTCAATCATTTGTTTAGCATCAATATCTAGCCCTCAACTTCTCAGATGTCCTCATCAAACGTAGTAAAGATATCATTAGGGGGATAGGCACCAACATGTTTCAACTTAGCCAATGATTATTCTCCAAAAAGAAATCCATAGATCTTGTTGACTCAAATATGAAGCATGCACCCTCCATGATCTAAATTTGATCATTCATGTTTGATTTGATTCAATTTGCTTTGATTGTACCAGGTTCTCTCATAGTTTGTATGACCAATGATGTACTCAATACATGTTCTCATTCACACCTAAAGATAATGGCATATAAATATATGATGTACAAACAAGTTGAAGCAAGAAAATTCAGCTCCTAAACAATCTACTCTATAGCATTATATAGTCTGCCATATAAGACAATTGAGGAACTCAACCATCCAAAAGAGAAGCAATGGCATTTTACATTATAATTGTTGAGGTGATGAGACATTCAAAGTCTTCTTGCATTACTTCGGTGATCAGGCAGATGCATAAGTATTCCAATGGACTCATAAAATAATCTCGATATATAAAGTAAGTTTGTAAGCGGTGCAAAAGTGAAATAAGCTCTCTTGAATAAGTTTCATAGCAAGATAAGCTTTAAATAGCATTGTAGGATTGTTACGATAATCCCACATGTTCTTGGAGGCTCCATGGAAGTAACTTGTAATTCTTTCTAAATTTTGTTGACATAAGGAGGCACAACAGCAAGTTGTCAGTTTTCCCACATGGAAAGTCTCCAAGCTAAAAAAATTGTTGTGTTTCTCTGATTGATTTTGTTCATTTACTTGATCAATTCAATATCATGTAATTAACATCATACATATACCACTGGAAGTGACTTGTAATTCTTACTGAAATTTGTTGAGATGACGAGGCACAACAGCAAGTTGCCAGAGTTTTCCCACATGGAAATTCTCCAAGCTAAAAAATTTATCGTCTGTGTTTGTATGATTGATTTTGGTCATTTACCTGATCAATTCGATATCATGTAATTGACATCATACATTTCCCACCACGTAACTCCACAATTTTATACTTACATCTATTTCTAAACAAATCACTTAAGGAACATCAAATCCTAACTAGTCCAATCCTAACTAGTCCAGATCGTACAAATAAAATATCCATCCTCTTTGCCATGCCTCTGCTCATCTGTTCACTTCGAACCCCACTGCTCTTCCTCTTATTTTTTATTTTCTATCGTCTTTAGCCCCTATAGCCCCTACATTGATATTAATGTGGAACTAAATCCTCAAGAAAGGATATCCAACTTTGTTTAGAACAAACTCGTAACTTGTAATTTGCAGAAAGAATATGCCAATGGGGACCCACAACAAAAATCTCTTCATAACATAAGTATTGAAAGAGAGGATACTAAACACATCAACACGCTGCCTTGGACACCAAATCTTACTTTTGAAATGGCGAAGAATTTTAATGTGTGTATGTGCACGCGCACGTGCACGCTAAAAACAACTATTTAGTTATCTTGTTCATTCATTGGATAAAAAGAGGCATTGTTATAGATGATATTCTCTTATCATAGATAAAACTACCACCAGTATGTAATTATAGTCTTATAATTATTATTTATTTTACTTGCCACAAAAAGATAACCCTGCTGTCACTAGAACTCTGCAATTAAAGTTGTGGGACATTTATAATTTTTCTACATATCACAAAGTTTAGCTAAAATTGATACATCATTAATTATTATAGATAGCTTACACAAAACTATACTAGAGACTATCATGTTATTGTTACTTTGTATCTGGCCGAATTTTGTATGAAAAAACTTCAAATTAATCGGTGTCGTGGCCAAATGCGTCATTTTTACACACACAGAGGAACAACTACATACCACTCCCCCTCTGCCCCACAACATCAATCAGCCCTCGCTACTAACATATTTTATTTTATAATTTCCAACCAGCATAAAATGTCATGCTCACTGCAAGTCTTCCAAACTATTTTTCTTATTATTTGCAGTATTTGATTTAAAATGTATAGATTTGCATTTCAACATCTTGAATGTCAAGGATTACATAGAAATCATGTAACATTGTTTACACAATCATAGATGATAAATCATTTGCCTCTTCACTGGCTGTCATCAAAATAAAGAGTTTATGAAGATAATAAAAGACAATGTAACGATGATCAAAAACTTAAATCACTCCAAATGCAATAATTTCACATTCATTAAGAAAGAAAAGCATTCATACCTTTATATGGCCAAGACTCTCAAACTTCAAATTGACAATATAGAATTGACAGTCTGTATGCCACATTAAATACTTCAAGCTTCATGGCCAACTAACAGCATTTCACGTTATTTGTATTTTTGGTGCATTTGGAAAGATGAGCCAACTTACCAATCTTCTAATCAATTACACTAAAACGAAATCCTGATAAAAAAAACAGCATCCTCTTTTATGAATGAAAACTCCAGATCCGTCCTCGTCAAATAATGCAAGCTCTATTTCAGAAAAGTAACTATATTTTACA
Organism: Torreya grandis; assembly: GCA_037957365.1. Taxonomy (NCBI): domain Eukaryota; kingdom Viridiplantae; phylum Streptophyta; class Pinopsida; order Cupressales; family Taxaceae; genus Torreya; species Torreya grandis. The sequence continues at coordinate 2,512,901 of JARHVA010000877.1, read as the reverse complement.
TCATATGGTACAGTGAAGTGTTGAAATGCTTCTGCAAAACACCCTGTTTTTAGGGTTACTATTGGTCAGGAAGTATGGTTTCAAATATTACATCAAACCCACTAAAAACCATATTTCCATACACAGGGAAACTATGGTCAATGGGAATATGGACCATATATCAGCAGTTGCATTTTGAAAAACGTTAAACCTTTTTTATTGAATGCTATCAAAATATTGATTATACACCAAAAAAACATGAACAAAAAAACACCATAACCTCAATGTAGAGGGGCGGAAGGAAAAATAATTCCATAGGACACTCAAAAGAATTCATTTCAAAATCAGAAAACTCAAACAAAACGATAAAATCAACACAGATTTAAAACATTGAGTACTATTTACTCTAACTTAGGTAGCAAGAATGCTAGGACCGTACATTAATTATCAGCTACAGAACATGGTCCAAAGACACATTAATTAAAAGCTGATAATAACAGCAACGCCTTGTGTACAAGTTTCCATCTGATAAATTCTACATTTTCGTAGCTACCACAAACATTCAATGTGCTAAATCTCAACTGCAGCAAAGTGTTGCGGATTTCTGAAAGTGAAAAATGTCAAATAAACATGGAGAAACATTTTTCATGTTTCCATTAACAAGGTCCTCAGGTAATAGGAAAAATAATGAGATCACAAATGGACCAGGCAGCCAACGTTATATTGAAATCTTTCTCCAGAAAAGCAGGAAAAAAAACTGTCCTGACCTCTTCATGAAGATGTAGAGATACTTTTGAACAAAGAGGATATTGAAGAAGCTTCATTATCATAGCCCTTCAAAGAAACGCAGATGATCGTCAATTGTTTCAGCAAGTCTTATCTTTTTTACTGATCCGTCATCTTCAACCTGTGAAATCATAAGAATTTCTCACTAAGCAAAATTGGTACTGATCATTCCAATCTCATGCCCAAAATATCTATCACCAAATTATCATACCCAATATTCAGGCGGCCGCATTTTCAAGTTGTATGTCGATGCCATGCTCATGCAATAAGCACCCGCATCATGGACCACCAGTCCTGCTCCCTGAAATTGGATGTGACACTCAAGTAAAGTTGCCTGTGTATGCCTTCAAACAGGCAGCATATAATAATTATTTAAAATAATAGCTGAAATTTACGTTTTTAATGAAAATTACCATCTTTGATACCCACCTTGGATGGAGTTGGTAGTTTCCTGTCCTTCCCTAAAAAATCTGCAGACTCACAAACAGGCCCAACGATATCAAAAGTTGAAATTTCAGCATCTGGTGAAGCTGGAGAGATTAGCTCAATATGCTGTTACAGAGAAGCAGACCAGTTACAGGCATTAACCAACCTCAAAAATTTAAATCACTCTATGCTTCAAATTACAAAATATGTTGGTGAAACGTGCTTACAAAAGATGATGCTGCATTTAAAATTTACAACTTTTACATCAGTCAAAGCATCTAAAAGGGAGAAGAATTATCCTCTCAATATTTATTTAAATTTTTATATTATTATCCATTTCACTTTAGGTATGTTTAAAAAGAAAAGTTGCATTGTGTTTGCTAGACAACTAAGCCAGAACTTATGTACTAACTTGGTAAGCTCCATAAAGGCTGGGACGAATAAGCTCTGCCATGCTACCATCAACAACAATGAAGTTTTTGTTGCCATTCGTTTTGACTCCAATTACTCTGTTTACAAGAGCACATGAGTTTGCTACAAGAGATCTCCCAGGCTCAATGATGAGAGTAAGGTTTCCAGATAACACTAACTTTCTTACCTGTACAAAGAGAAAATAGTGTGACAAGATTCCTTTGAAATATTCACACAGAATCTCCAAATAGCTGTGATAAAGATACACATTAAAACTTGAACAGCAAAAGCATGATTAAAAGTTTGGCTTATTCAAACGAAGTGCAACTTCAAGCCAAATCTGGAAAGTCTGGGAAGCTTACGGTATCAATAAGATCCATAGGTGTAGGAAGCACTGCACCAGTATGATGGTAATCGATGCCCAAGCCTCCTCCAATATTTAGGTACTTAATCTCAAAACCTTGAGCTCGTATTTCATCAATATATTGAATCATTAAGATGGCAGCATCCTTAAATATGTCCACCTGGAAAAACAAAATAATATTAAGAACAAAATAATGCAAATTTTCTTACCAAGCAATCAGATTAGCGAAGTAGTTAAACAAAGCGCATTACGCAACCAGAAGATCCACATTGAAGCATAAAATATATATATGTGATGATTTTGAGCCACAAAAAATATCATCCCAACCATAGTAACGAGACTCGGCAAGTTATCACCAAGTCCAGAGGTGAGGCATCCTCGACAAAGCCTCGCCAAGTTTGGCAGCAGGAATTGCAAGTCTAAGACTGAAATAAAACAAAGATACATTTGTAAAAATACACACAAAAATCCTAAAGATCACATACATCTAAAAAGATCCAAGTGACCTTTTTTCTTCTCATTTCACTTACCCATCACTCTCATCCTCATTCAAAACCTGACTTTTCTAAGTTTTGTGCGGAGGAGCTGAATACGGTTTAATTCTCGGAACTCAAGCATAGGAGGGCATGTTAGAAGGGATTGCAATTCCTGTTTTCAAATTTTTAAGCATTTGGAAGAGGTAAATATTAGTTTCTTTGCTTTCTCTTTCTCCATTCTTTCAGATTTTCAAGTTTCTCCCTTCCCCCATTCTCTCTTCTTTATTCTTCTTCTACTTCAATGTTCTTGATCTTTTTTATTTCTAGAATCTAAAATCTAAAATAAAACAAAGGCTAGCTTTTTCCTCTTCTTTCTTTCATTCTTTACTTTCTTTTTTTTTTTTTTTCCCCTGAAAAACAATTCTATTTTTTAATTCTATATACTAACCCTGGCATTGTTTTCTCTCTCTACAATGTAGGTTTAAAAGTTTCAGTGTTGAAGCCGCAAAAAAAAAATACCCTTTGTTAGAAGCATGGCACTCCGGACATGAAGGGCAGGTCTTCAGAAAATATCATGGTGTGCGGACTTTCATGTAGGCAGCATTACTTGCCTCAAATATTACCTTGCCCACATAAAGGGCTGTGATGTTGCTTTATGCCCTAGAATTGAACTGCAGGATATAAGGGAGATGACAACTCAATTTGAGAGTTTTCAAAAAATGGAACCAAAAAGGGGCAAAACTAACAGATGGCTGCCAGCCTTCTTCCAATCATCCTACATTCCAAGAATCAAGTTCACGTAGCATTGGGCCAAAGTTTGGCATTCAGGGCAAGGATGCAGGAAGGGGGGAATAGGCCCGTGGTTTGTTCCACACAGGGCTCATGGTTCCCAACCATCACTTCAAACCACGGTTTGGAACAAGCCGATAAGGAGTGCAGTAGGGAGTTTCTGGTACTATTACAACATTCCCTTTAAATCAGCCAGGTAAAGTTCCGAACTTTTGTCACAAATTCTTATTTTTTAAAGAAATTCCATTTTTTTATAAATCTTTTTTTTTTTAATAAATTGTCGATTTTTTTTTAATTTTCACAATTCTGATTTTTTATTGTTTGTTTTGGGGTTTTTAGATCCCCTTATTGGCAAGCATTAGAGGATGCGATTGTCATGGTTGAACTGAAGTTCATAGTCCCAACTCTAGCTAATATAAGAGGTTGACTAAAAAGGTGGCAGATGAGACTGAGAGCATGATCATTAAGGGGTAGCAGGCTGTATGGAGGAGGAAGGGCTGCACTATTATGTCCAATAGATGAACGATTAGGAAAAGTGGGACTCTACTAAATTTCCTAGTTTCCTCTTCTACTCGGACAAATTTTCTGAATTCAGTTAATGCCTCAAGGAAGGTTTAAAACACTAACCATGTATGTGGCGATTTGGAATAAGTTGTGGCAGCGGTGGGTAAGAAAATGTGGTGCAAGTAATCACCGACTCTAAGTTGGTGCAGGTAGACTATTGATGGAGAGGCACCCTATTATTTTTTGAACTCCGTGCTTGACCTATTGCATCGATATGATGCTGGAAGATTTTATAAAAATGGAGTGGGCAAAATTAGTTGTGGAGCATGGACGTAATATTTGCAAATACATCTACAACCATGCTTGGATTTCGTCTTTAATGAAAGAGTTCCCAGAAAACAAGGAGCTTGTCCAAAATGGCAAAAGCTTCTTTGAAGCAAACGTTTGTTCACGAGCATTTAAACCAATCTTTCTACTCAAGGATCACTATTGGGGGTTGACATTGTAGAGAGGGTATTTGACGGTGTTACACGGGGACACATCCCCCAGATTTTGCAGATGTCCCAAACATTCTGGACGTTTTGGGCACTTGAGGGGGACGTCCCCAAATTTCTTAATTTTTCTAATGCTTTTACTTTAAAACGGAACCCCTCCCCACATCCATGCCCCACACGCCTGTTTCCCTCCCTCCCCCCTGCACTCCAATAATGGAAAAAGAATTGTTATTTTTACAAAAACATTGAACCCTAATCCCAAAAGTACCCTCAAAAACATTAAATAAAGTTTAAACCCCCTAGTTTTCATTGAATAAGGTTAAAATATTAGTATATTAAATTTTATATATTATTTTAATAATCATCCCCCTGCCATCCCCAAAATCTGTGAAATTGTTTGCCATCTCGGAAACCCCATCCCTGCATACCCTGTCCCTGGGACTTATGTAACTATGGTGTTTGATAATGCCCACTTTTGGGTTTAGACACAAAGAGATTGTATATGTAAGTCCTTACATGTTTTTTCTTTCATTTTTTTTAATGTTTTTTTATAATTTTATTTTTTCTTCACTTAAATGTAAAGTTAAACTTCTTGTATTTTAACAAGTCACACTGCCATCAGTTACTCTCCTCCATGTGGTCACAGTTACTCTCCTCCATGTGGTCAATAGAGAAAACATTGCAATGGGCTATATCTACGAGGGCATGGATAGAGCCAACTAGCACAATAAAGGAATATACGAACCACTTCATAGGCCACTTATGCTTGTGCATCCTTGAACCCAACCTTCCAATTCCTTGAGAGCTTCAAGGCTGACAAGGAAGTTATGAATGACATCCACACAATTATACAGGCAACAGAGCTACAAACATGCAATGGGGGATCGTTTTTCTCGAGATATTTGCAAGGCCTACTAAGACAAGTATTAAGCTAGGTAAAATTTGTTAAAATTTTAAATTTTCATGCTCGAAGACTTGAAGTTTAAGTTTTAACATTTCTTGTTATTAAATACTAAATTTTGTTAATTTTTTAATTGAAATCTTAAACAATTTTACAATTGTTGTTTCTCATGCATGGTGGAAAAGTTTTTGTGCTAAGGTGCCAAATCTTAAGAGGACTGGTATTTGCATCTTGAACCACACATGCATTACTTCAAGTTGTTAAGTGTATTTGGAGTATGCTTGAGCACGTACACTATAAAAAGTGCAACATGCTGTCAATGCAAAGGTTGAAAGACCTAGTATTTGTTCATTACAACCTATGCCTCTGCCACAGTAAGATTATATGGACTGATAAAAATTTATCCTCCATCGAGGTGGACCATTGATGATGATTGAATCGTGTTTACAAATGAGGACCATTCATGGGTCAATCTAGCAGATCATGACACAAAGTTTGAAGCACAGTGGGAGGAAGAGCAGACCCGTACAACTAGATATAAACACTCTAAAAAGTGCAACATGTTGTCAATGCAGAGGTTGAATGACCTTGTATTTGTCCATTACCACCTATACCTCCACCACAAGAAGATTATAGGGGCTGATGAATATTTATCCTCCATCGAGTTGGATCATCGATGGTTGATTACATTGTGTTTGCAAAGAAGGATTGTGCATGGGTCAATCCAATAGATCATGAGGCAATCCTTATAGCACTGGGGGAGGAGGAGCGGGCTCGTACAACTAGAGATAAGCATAAGAATGGAAGACCCCATATTGGTTTGGCAGTCTAATGAAGTGTGAAGGGGTCGTGTGCGTGGGTAGTTTTGTTATTTCCTTGTGCACATATACTGAGAAAATAAAATACTCTAAAAAGATTTCTAATTTGGAAAAACCATGAGGGATGATTTTCTAGACTTTGTTTCTGCTTGTTTCAGTCCCTTCATTTGAGTTAGTAGATTTGCATATTAGTTTGCTTTGGTTAAAGAAGAGGCCTAGAGCAAGGAATTTGTTTGAGATCCCACCAATTCTGAAGACATTATGTTTACTAGCGGGGTTTAGATGTGAAGTACCCCTTTGTAATATCTGTAATGAATGACATTTTGTGTGTGCCAATTTGTAATAAAATGACAAAAAGAACCAAAAAGAAAAGACGACACATGTAACTGCAAACAATCTCCATAAGCACTGACCATGACACTTGGAATAGGTTAGATGCTTTGGTATTCCAGCTTGAATATTCACATTCTTGGATTGAGGCCATTGTACGAGTATCTTCCTAAAATTAATGGTCATAATCTTGCTTTGCATATGCATGTAATTTCATGTTCTATTTTAATTTGTGGTATTATGCGTTCTATTTCAATTACATGGTAACAATATGCTTTCAACTATGCACGTACGGGTTCCATGCATCTTGGTTAAAATTTGAATGAACACTATGTGCGGTTAGTGCATGGAATAGACGGTACAACTATAATGCAAAAGCTCAAGTCCCCTACGCTGGTAACTAGGGATAAACAGCTCATACAGGTTCCGTCATTGGCATTAAATTGAACGTATAAATGTCACAACTGAAATCGCATATAGAATAGAGATAGGTGGAAGCGAATAAAATATATAAGAATTTGCCTAAACTGAGCCAACTATATTTCACAAGTACGAAGTCTTTAATTCTGACATATTATGCCAAATATCTACAAGATTTTGTTTTGCGAATTTCCATAGAAGCTAGCAGATTATCTTAAGCAATTAGAAGACTGTTGCTTTGATACTCGTGCTAGAGATATTGAATGGACAAATGCGAACATTAGGGATTTGAAAAGGTTGGATGTGCCTTGGACTCAAGCGGTAGACTATAGGGACAAATCCACGCTAAATTTGCAGTTGAGTTCCTAGAGGAGTTTGACGTAACTAAGTTCAAACTCCTCACAGGACCAACAGGTAGATTTTTGAAGAAGCTGCCACTTTTGGTGAAGATGATGGTTCAGAAATGGGTTGCCTCTTTCCAACCTCCAAGCATGGAGTACTCAGTTCAGGCCAATCGGGGTCAATGCAGTGCTAAGAATTTGAAGGGAAAGGTAGGGTTTCAAAGAAAATAAACAGACAAGAAGTTGTATTGAGGAAGAATGAGCGAATTGTGAAACCAAAATTACCAATGATGATCAACAACTACTGCAAAGAATACAAAAAGAAGAAAACATTGAAAAAGAGTTGCAAAGAATCTGTCAATCTGCTAGTAATAGTAGCTTCAATAGTAGAGAGGAAAGCAAAAGGAAAGACACAGGAAAGTGTCCATGAAGAAAGAGGAAGAGGAAGCATCAATAGGCCCCAGCAATAGCCAAACTAAGGAGAGATGAAGAATACAATGTGCGAGAGCCAATTCCAGAGGATGATAGGGTAGAATTAAATCCTAGTAGATAATGGGATGAAGCCGACCATCTACAAGACAATAAACCTGATACTAGATTCGCATGATCTCTAGGTGACTATCCTCGCATTTTATTCAGCAATGGTGAAAAAAAAGGATCAAGAGACCTCTATAGCCTTGAAGCAGTGAGACCAACACTTGTGCCCACTGCTCATAGTGACGCACAAGCGGTAAGAAAACGGGTGGAAGACAGTACACAGGCACAAGCAACACAAGTAGATAGATTCACTACATTGGAGTGTGCTTTACAAATCCAAGTAAGTCATCTTGACCAAGAGTTTTAACACTTACTCAGTTCGCACAATGATTCCTACAATAGGCAAACAGTTTAACCAATCCATTCAGTGACAAGTTAAGCTAGTACCACAGAGAGTACAACTATCACACAGGAAGAACCTAGCCTATGGTATTGTCATCAAACATTACACCTCAAAGCTTTGTGACACTAATATGCTAATTCCTCAGGAAGCCCCAAATGATGATTATTTTGATGTACTGAAATATAAAAGGTTGCAAAAACAGCCCCAAACTTATGTACCAACTTTCTGTAAGTGGGATCTACAAATCCAACGAAGCATTCAAAAATACATCTCCTTGAATGAACAAAAGTACCAACCAAAACCAGAAAAAGGAAAGTGATATGAGACACTGCAAGCAATGAATAACAGTAACTAAGAAAACTAATACAAGAAGTATTTAAGGCAAGATTCTTCCATATGACCAATGGACCTAAACAAAATCTGGTCCTGATGATGTTATGACTGATGTACAACTCAGAGGCCGCAGCAAGATCAGTGTCACATGGGGTCAGCAGCCTTGGAGAATGAATGAGCTGCATCCTCAGAGAATTGATGGCCTGCATGGACAGTGTCATTGATTCTTTTGTCCAGAGTGGACCAGCTAGTCTGAGTTTGACGAGGTGACCTGAATGGTAGATGGGAACTTGCCTATCTGAAGGTGTGGAGCTTCTAGCCCATTGCAGATGTCTCTTTTTATTAGTGTTGGGGGCTTCGTTGTCCTTAAGTATTTCTCCAGCCAACACCCTGACAGGACCATAAAGAAGGACCTTTTGCACATTTTTCAACCTGACTGCTTTAGATTGCAAAGTCTTTTTTAGGAGCTCAATGCACTCAGACTTCTGGGCCTGAAGAGCAGGCTGTTGAGTTTGCAATGTGGTCAAATTGGCAATACATTCCCCAATAAGAGGAGATAAGGCTCCATAGTCACACAGCTTGATGCCAAGAGAATCAAATCTTCCATTAAGGTTTGAATGGCTTGAACTAAAGCACCATATATGTGTTTGATTTCAGCAAGCGATGGCTTACTTGAAGTATTGGAGGAACTGTCTATTTTCCTGAAGATGGCTGCGAAGGATGAGAAGGGTTTTGATTTTGACCAAAATCCTGATCATGGAAAGCCTGAGGAAGGGGTATTGACACCTTAGCAAATGAAGGGGGATAGTTTGAGACCATTTCTCTTTGGAGCTGATACATGTAATATGCAATGGCGGAGCCTCTAGGTAAAATTATGGCCCTGTTGCCCAAGGGTGAGTGGAGGTGAATAATCTAAGCAAGTATTAATAGGTAAAGTCATCAAAGTATTTGAAACTTGTAGATAAGCCAATGAATAGACTCAAGTTTAGATTGGAATTGGATATTAATGAGGCATTTGTTTATTGACAGGGGAAGCATGATCATGATCTATGTTGAGGGAGAGGCCAATTGTACATACCTGAGCACCTCCTGGAAAGAGAGGCAAGGATTGAGTGAGGTTTACCATGGTAATAAGAGCTGCAATACCACCAGCATCTTTCTCTTCCTCATTCAATTGGATCAGTTCTTGATTAAGCCTCCTTTTCTTTATGCTCCTGCTGTACTGCAACTGGTAATTGGCAGCCATATTGCTTATCTGTTTAAAACCTCTCTTGTTAACCATAGTTTCTAGATGTTGCTCAAATAACATTTGCATTTATAGAAAGGGAGTAGGGTCTTTTATAGCCACCTCTCTTAATCTTTTTCCCCTCCTAATTCCCATGGCCATGTGTCCGTTTATAAAAAAAATCTAGGAATGAAGGATTGATGAGATTTGATTTTCACCTTGCAAATCACACAAATCCCAGTTTTGGTGTTATTGCAATTGACCCTCTCCTCCTGAATAGAAGTACTCGGATTGTGCTGCCTTGACATCAGGGAGTTCAAAACTGATAAGACAGATTTTGAGGGCTCTATATACTGTTGTGATCTTGTGAAGTTGATTATTTGGATCTGTTGCACAGACAAGTCATCACTATTGCTGTCCAGTGACACCCAGTTCACCCTGTAACGTCCATCAAAGGACAGATTTTCCATGCTGCTAGCTGTATGTGCAATTCATAAAAGATCAAATGTTTTAACTACAACCATCAACAGAGCAAGTACAAGTAGGTGAATGCAAAACCGCAAGTGTCACCTCTTTATCATGTGAGCATTGAAATACCACTTGGCTGAGCATTCCGGTAATGGGCAAATGTGATGGCGTATACAGAGTTTGTAAGGAGGGGATGGTAGGTGTCAATGGGATGAGGCCATAGAACTGTAGGTGGCAGTGCTCCTTCAGACACGTCAATGTGGAGAGAAGACATCATTGATAGTCTTAATACTTGCATGAATAAACTCGGCCAAATTCAAACTTGTGATCGCAAGGATGTGCTCTGGACTGGTATGTCAAATTCACAAAACTTCCATGGGTATATCATGTGAAGATTGGCTTGTAAAGGATGCACTCAAGGTGGAAAAGTCAAGGGTCAAATCATTCAGATGCTTA